>KN834781.1:465590-480108 GCA_000827265.1 Collybiopsis luxurians FD-317 M1 | reverse complement strand
TGCTACTGACTGAACACAATCATCATGGCCATGGAGAGGATCAACAATCTGAGTGCCAGTGGTGGCATCCCAGATCCTCACTGTGTCATCTAAAGACCCAGACACAATCCTGGTTCCATCAGGTGAATATGCTACTGACCGGACAGAATCATCATGGCCATGGAGAGGATCACCAATTTGAGTGCCAGTGGTGGCATCCCAGATTCTCACTGTCCTGTCTGAAGACCCAGACACAATCCTGGTTCCATCAGGTGAAAATGCTACTGACCAGATGGCTTCATCATGGCCATGGAGAGGATCACCAATCTGAGTGCCAGTGGTGGCATCCCAGATCCTCACTGTCCTGTCTCTAGACCCAGACACAATCCTGGTTCCATCAGGTGAAAATGCTACTGACCAGACAGAATCATTATGGCCATGGAGAAAATCACCAATCTGAGTACCAGTGATGGCATCCCAGATCCTCACTGTCCTATCTAAAGACCCAGACACAATCCTGGTTCCATCAGGTGAAAATGCTACTGACTGAACACAATCATCATGGCCACAGAGAGGATCAACAATCTGAGTGCCAGTGGTGGCATCCCAGATCCTAACTGTCCTATCATCAGACCCACATGCAATCCTGGTTCCATCACTAGAGTAAACCACACTATTTAATGCATTAGCTGTACCCAGTGTTCCTATCTGCAGACCAGGTCCATTTGCCACCTGTTGCTCTATTCTTACTGTTCTTTTCAGTTTAACCCTCAACTTGCTTGACTTCTCCCAAAATGGAATAATACTCAGGTACAAATGTGGTGTCATTCCATTAACATCACTACTCCCAAATGCCATTAATAAATTTCGCAAATCTAACAATAAATCTTTTATGTCCATCAATTTCAAACCAGTTATTTTCTGACATCTTTTAAGCATTTTGCAATTATGTACTTGTCAAACTGCAACATACCTGTAGTACTACTTCTAACATTTCTCCACATCTCCCTAATGCTTTTAACAAACTCATAGCTTCTATCCAGAAAACTCCCTTTTTCTGTAAAAATGTTTTCAGATCTTGCATTAATTTGTTTTGTGGCTCTGCTATTTTAATATGATGGCTCCAAGACTGACAGCAATATTCCACTGTTTCCCCAATATTCTCCCTAATTTTCCTATTTAATCCCTCAACTTCTGCATCTGGTATAAAGGATGATGGCAAATCACATAGGTTGAATCTCAATTTTTCCAACTGTTGAAAACATATTAAGCTTAGCTGAAGGTGGTGTGCAGTCCAATCATAGGGTCTTCCAATGCTCTGAGAGCTAGTAATAAATTCTGGGAATGATGAATGGAATGTGTAAATTGCCTGATTTACTTTTGAGATATAACAAACTGCATGCAACCTGGCTATGAGCCCTTCTACAATGTCTTCCTCCAGAGATAATAGTTCTGCTATTGCTTTGCAAGACAATGGTTTGCTTACAGTAACTATTGTGTGAAGAATTTTCCATCCCTGCTCCTGCTCACTGGGCTCCAAGTCATTAGAAATAGCATCCTGCATTACCTGCATATAAAGATGTTCAAGGTCTGCTGGCTTTTCATTCTGTCCCAGCAATTTGGCAAATCTTCTTTTCTGCCAGGTGAGTTCCTGCACATTCTTCACAAATTTAACTACAGTTGCAGCATAGATAAAGAGCTTTCCACATAGTCTTATCATATTCTGAAGTTCCACTTCTGTTGCAATATTGTTCAGCTCTGACTCTACATATGTGTGGATATCTTCTTGAACTTCAGTTTCTTCCACCTGATGTAGAATGAACTCTTTTACTTTTGTGATTTCTCCAAGGCTTGAACCAGAATGCATCAGCTGCTCAATAGCATGCTTTGGGCGACTGGTAAAAAGAAACTTCATTTTGGGAAGTTTGTTACTCTGAATTGCATCCGTAAGTGGGCTTAATGCCACTTCGACACCTTCACATTCATCTAGAGCATCCATCACAACTACTGGCAATTTCATATTTATTTGATTATTTTGCATCAATTTTTGCCAAGGGTCAATCAGTAGCCTGTGCACTTGCTCATCTGGCTTCTTTGAGGCTATGTCAGGATATCTACTAAGAATATCTTTGAGCACAAAAGCAAATCTTCTAGAGTAGCAGGCTAATTGATATGCCAGGGTAGGAATGATTAACCGGTATTCTCTACACCCAGGAATTTGGCGAGAGCAAAAGAAAGAGGCAGCAAGAGTGCCTTTTACATCAAAGCTCTGGCAGGTGGACATGGCAATTGTGCTCTTTCCTGTTCCAGCCATACCACAGATCCAGTACCCAGAAGGGCCATTGGGGTCAGAAGCCCATTTTTGTATCTCTTCAAGGATCCTAGCTCTTGTGCCTGCATGGCAAAACCTACGAGCATGTTGTACACCCACATCTGCATCATAAGATACCTTGGCTGAGTGGTCCAACTTTGCCAGAGCAACTCCCTGAAATCATGCCATTATTTTTTGCAGTGCTAGTCACAAATGATAGTCACCTCTAAAATTTTTCTAGTATCTGTTTTAATGGCAGAAATCAGTTTCAACTGTTTGAGATGCATAAGCCCTATTATTTTGCTTGACATTTAACCAGATTTTACCTGGCATTCCTGATATGCATCCTGAATCTCCCTCTTAAAACTTTCAATCCTATCAGCTACCTGGTCCTTTTGAACCACCTTTTTAAAATTGCCACTGTGCATTTGGTTCTTAACTCTCTTGTTGATTCCATCCAGCTTGCTACCAGAAAGTGAGTAATCAACATCATTATCTGAACCTGATTATCTTACTTGGCCAAATCTTGGATGATCATCCATTCAGATACATCCATGTCATCTCTGTTTAGGTGTTCGTGCATAAGTTTTGTGCATGAGATTAGATCCTTTGCAAGAGCTTGAAGGGCCTCTGTATTTCCGGCTACTTTCTACATAAAAATGTATGTGATTAGTAGTTGAAACTAATTACTTTGAGAACCGACCTTGTAAATGTGAATGCACTCAATAATGCTACCTACTGCAGCCTGCAAAGGTGTAAAAGGTGCTGAAACTTCTTTCAGGACCCCCAAGACAGTTTCAAATGTGTCAACTACAGCCCCAGATCCTAAACCTGACTGCTTAGTCGAAGATATCTGCAATTCAGTTTCCAGTTCAGCAGGTTGAGCCAAAGATGCGGATCTACTCTGACTGGTTACCCCAACCCCAGGCTCAGGACCTGTGTCAGACTGATAGGTGGAAGGTACCTGCGATGCAGTTCCAGAGTCTGAGGCAGCAGCAGCTGACGCCACATTCCCAGTCAACAAGGCTTTTTTACTCTTCTTTTCTTCAAAGAAGTTTTTGACTTTGACGGCGGTTTTGCGCATTTTTGATTTCACTGATGATGGCACTCGATGAGAAGAGTGGCATGTGCAGCTGCAGCTTGTCTTTATTTATACTTTAGTAGTTGACAGCCGATACGTTCTCATGATCAATTCTGATGCGCGTGCCGCTCCATAATTAATTGGAATTGGAAAGATTAACCCGGTTTGTCAGCCCAAACTTAATATACATGTCCACATATAACATCGCGTCCTGTAATCGATATCGATGCAGTATATGAAAGATTCCGAGCTAAGTTCCCTGTCATGACATGTGTACCTGCATTCTTCATGGGTAGGAGATACCGCAATTGGTATTGAATTTCACCGGATCTCATCTATCGATTGTATGTGAACCCCAAAATCTCAGCGCGAACATGTGAGATAACGGCAAGAAGATAGGGCAGCGATACCGGAAGAACAAAAATGAAATATGAAAGTGGGATTTTTCTGGTACTTGTCAGCACCGTCGCACTTAACAAATAAAGGAAACAGACAGCGAAAATGGCTATCAGAAGCGCCATTGCAATCCGCATGTTAGTGGGATCTGGATTGAAAACGATGTGGTATTCAATCACCTCACGCCTTGTCTTCGTTGACAGGAATATTCATACATTTTCTCAACAGAGCGGACGATTTGATATTGGACTGGCAGATCATGCAAGAACATTTCCAAACAAAAGAATCACCATTCCCTGTAGCACCTAGTCGAAGTGCCGATGTAGGAGAGTACGTACCTGCAGACGTCGAGAAGTTGGAAATTTAAAAGTTAACTTGAACATGGAGTAGATCCATGCTCGAACCACTTGCTCATAAACCTCTTGCCACGCCGCTTCGCAGGCTCCACTACAATTATTCTCTCATTTCAGACTCGTAATGTCCAAGCTTTCCTTTACTGTTTCTGCACACCTCGCTCAGGTGGCATTTGAATCCCACGTAGACCAGACCATTCTTTTCTTACATACCCCAGAGGATTCCCCGGTTGCTGTCATTCGTAAACGATACAGGCATATTGCAATTGCATCTAGGCCTTCTCCAGGTGACTGGTACTTCTTTGCGTAGTATGTACGTTTACCTGTTCGAGTCGCCGAATGTGTGTGTAATAGACATGGATGGTCATGATTTGCATGCAAATAGAAAGTTTGGACAAGTTCCCTTTCCATAGGCATACTATCAGCAATATATCCATACTTCTTGACAAATGACTCGCTTCGTCGCCACCGTCGCTGCCGAAGTAGGACCTGTTTAACTCCCCTGTGCTGGAAGAAGTGCAAATTCCAGAGACGGGCTGTAAAAGGACGAGGACGGGGAGGACACAAATAAACTACACGAAAATGGAGAAGACTAGGAAGCAGGAGGTGACGATGGACAGCAATCAGCTGATTTGGCAAAGTTCAGATGAGGTCGCTCATCTGGATCAGTGGCTTGGAGACGATTGCTGAACTCAAGCCACCAGGCTAAATTTTCTGTCGATGGCAATTTACAGAAGTCAGCGAAGCAGCACCCAGATGAGAAACGGTCGGCTTTGAACGGACTATAAGGCCCAGAAGAGTAAGTCTCCGGAGCCCTATATCTGTATGTGCCAAAATCTCCCGCGAGAATCTTGTCCTCCCCGTCTTGATCTTTCGGGATCCACACAGACATATCAAAATCCAGGATTTGGAGTGTCAGAGTTTGAAGGTCAATGACAAAATTGTCAGGCTTGAGATCCAGGTGAGCAATTCTGTTGGCGTGAAGGAAAGATACACCTTCGACCAGATCCATGCAAAGTGATACGACACGGCCTCGCAGAACACCTCCATCTTGCTTTTCCAGCTCCTTGCGAACCGATGTAAGCAGGGGAAGGACAAGATAGGATGTCGAGCAGACTGAGAAAGTGTTGAGAACCGGGACGAAGTGGGATAGCTGGGGCGCGCTGCAAGATTGCAAGAACCGATATATCTGCAGTTCGATATCGTCTTGCGCGATCATTTTGATAAAAACGCTGCGGCCGGTGGTGGGTTCGAGGGCGATGTAATTTCCGTTCTGCCATTGTGTTCTATGTTAGGTCCAAGAAGGCGAAGATGGCAACTAAATGCATACAGTGTCGCGTTCGGATAATTCATATCCTTGAGGACCCGAAGATCCCTCGGCAATTATGATAGGCTGCGTCTCTTCTTTTCCCGCGTTAGCTTTTTTAGTTTTCCTTCCCGAATTCGACGAGTACTTGCCTTCCGCCGCCTTTCGCTTGGCTGTGTTTTCGTAGTATAGTTCCTTCAACATGCAATTCTCCAGTGATTCTAACTCCTTCGGATCAGCAAAATGTGCCTTTCTTTCAACGATATTGTACAAGCAGGTGAGCAACTCCAAACGCGATACCCTGGAGCGCAAGTCAAATTGTTCTGTAGAATAGAAAACCTTGAAAAGCAAGTTAGTTACCTGCAAAGAAAAAAATGGAAAGGAGGAATACCTTGTCTGATGATTCATCTGGTCCACTCGGTTGGGCGAACACATACAAAGTAGCACTAAAGTTCAGGGTAACATACATCGCAAAAACGATGAAGTCCTTTTTCAACTTGTTCATCAACCGTACTATGTACGTCGCGTGGAGTAGCAGTCGAGATCGGTCGTCTGCAGAGCCTTTCAACTGCATTTCACAGAGGAATCGTGTTTCGCAGCCGTCAAAGATACTCGAATCATTCTGGAGCGACATCGGATACAAAAACGAGTGATCGTAGTCTTTCTCTGACACTACAGGCTTGTTCTCCGGGAAAGACGACCACGGTATAAACGACATCACCTGGAAAGGCCAGCTTTGGGAGTTCCTATGAAAACTTGGGTATTAGCATATTCAAAGAAATTTTTTCATGGACTTACCCAGGTGTGTTAGGTTTCCGTAGTGTGTTGCTAAGATGCACCCAAAGGTTGAACGGCCCGGTAAGAAATGTAGTGACAGCTTGCTGTATGCCTAGCTTATCCTGAAGGTCACTAGGCAGGCAAGCAAACTGAATGAAATGCACCCGTTCTTGATGAAGGGCTCTCTCGGCGTCGGTGACAGTGTCAATCATTAAGTCTAGGTTGATTTCTATCTTCTTATCCTGATATAATGGTTAGCATTTCGAACAAGTAAGCCTCGAGGAATGCACTTTTGTCCATGGCCTGGGCATTTTTATTTCCTGAAGAATATCACTAAAGCACTTTTTCAAGCGGGGGAATGATACACCATCATCTGGCGACCATGCTACGCATTTGTTAACAAAGACGTCGCGGTTCGTAAAAAGATTTTGAGTGGATGGGCCAGAAAGATATAAGACGCAGAAGTGGTATTGGCTCGGTACCAAGTACCAAGCAGATGGATGCACTTTAAGATAGTCGCTCGGTTCAGGTCGTTGTTTGATGACACCTGATACCAAATCTGTAGGCAAGAGTTGAGGTCAACATCAATGACGATAGCGAAAAAGAGAATGAATACCTAGACGAAGGGCAACTATCCAAACAGGAGTGGGAAGGGAAGACAATTCGGTGGTGCTATCAAGACGTTCGCAATGATCTATATCGAGGTCAGAAAGCTTGGAGCCTCTATTTCGAACTTGAAGGAAGGTTAGTTGGAAATCATCAACTCCATCGGGGAGGAAGTCGATGAGGCGCCCATTTGCAATCGGCTTGCGTCGTGAAAAAAAGACAGGTGCATCAGGAGATAACTCCCCGCCATTAAAAAAGAAAAAGAAATCGCGGTTCGCCGGCACCTCGTTCGCTGGGGGGTCCATGGTAGTTGAGGACAAGAGCATGATGTTCGCACAAGGGGCTTTCGCAGGAGTAAGCGCTGAAATGAACTTCGGGTAGGCGCTGAAAGCGCATCATTGGGCGCTAGTCATCTCAACCAAGATCTCAACGATCGCAACGTTTAGGTCGATTATCGCTAGTGTTGTTTGCTTTGGAAAATTAGGTACCGCAAAATCACAGGCCATGACCACAGTTGTTAAATCCCTAGCTAAAATCTCATACGCTGCATCTCACCCTATAGTTCAGCTGCCCGAATCGCCGGAGGAAATATGGGTGAAGATACTACGAATGGCTTGTGGAATCGGGCAACTGGAAGATATTCCAAAGCTTCTTAGTTTTCCAAAGAGTATGCCTCTAAAGCTTTTACGCAAGAACATGGTGTGTTTATATGCACAAAAATGCCCACAGACTCTTACTGGCACTGCAGAGATATCAGCGTCGCATCATCGTAGTTTGCAAGGCCTGGTACAGGATCGCTCGTCCTTTTCTCTATGAAGAGATTACCATTTTGGATCAGTAAAAACTACGCAAACTTTAGATATGCTGAATCAGACATCGCTCGGAAGCTATACAACGCGATTCGACGTATTCTTTTTCAAGTACTCACCCCCGACCAACAAAAGGGCGGGTACATGGTGGAATTTACCGCAATCCTTCGCCGCCTACCCAATCCGCGAATCCTTATATTTTACCCGGGGAACCGAATGGGCTATATCCCTGCTTCTCTCCGTACAGAATTCTCTCATTTACCCGATTTAAAAGTGCTTTCTGTCCCAGGCTTCTTCAGTTTTACATGGGACGACAGCTGTTCTTTTGCCGCGAATCCCTCACTTCGGACAGCTACTTTCCCTCTAATTCCATGCCCCCTCATCCCCAATCGGATGATGTGGACAGAGGCCGTCGTCAACCGTTTACTGCCCAGTCTCTCTCAAATCTACGTGCGAGAATTTGTAACCGGCCTTTTGCAGTCTCGATATGTCTCTGGAAGTCTTCCATCTGTAACGTCTCTCCTTATTTTCAAAGATGAGGATCATAGTCTATCCGAACTCCCTTTGGTTTATACCGTTTTCCCTCGTTTGCAGTATATCGGCTTACAGACAACCTTCAAAGCATTTATAAGGGAGGAGGAGGAATTGTGCCAGAATACCGAGCGTCGGATTGACTTAGCCGATACTGTGCATACGTTTGGAATATCCTTCAACGGCCGTCGAGCAAGATATTCTCAGTATCGGCAGGTTTGCGATATTCTAGACTCGATGAAAGCTGATGGACTAAAGGTGATTCGGTTTGCGGAGAAAACGGCGGAGGATATAATCAACAAGAAGTCGGTGTCTGCATTGTTTGACGAGTTGTGTCGAAAGAAGGGATAGAGGATGGAAGCTGGGGATATGTATGTCTAAATTCTTCTTCTATTGCAATGTATCATAAAAGGCAAATGCGAATTTATGCATCCGGAAAGGCTAGGATAAATTATCCGAGTCGTATTCATGATCAAGCAGCATTTTTGAATTGGCCAGGAAATCATTGTCTAGTGAGTTGCCTATGCTAACTCATATTTGTTATGTTGCTTTCTGAGATCTAATTTTATATATAAGAGCAAAACCGACAACTCAACCAAGGGAAAATATTCTACATACCATCGTACTAGTATCGGGCAATCGCTGATCTACAGCTCATGACGCGACGTATTTACCCAAAAAAAAAAAAAAATACGCCGAAATTGATTTATGTATTGAAACTGAGGAAGGAATTCATTTAAACTTCAGGAACCATCTCTTTTCTCACTCATGCAATTGGTTTGATACAAACTGATCAAATTAAAAGCATCTGTGCTGAATGACGGTTACTCTGGACAACTTGAGGGAAATGTGAGGTCGTTAAGGGTCATCGTCAAGCCATTTATCCTGTAGAGTGATGAGCTGCGAGGTTAAACTAACGCTAGGGTCGACGAACCAAAATAAATTAGAGCAAGATAGCATCAAGCCCACTGCTCTTCATTCAACTCTGCATAGGCGGCATATCCGGTATCAACTCATGCATTTGCTTTCCACCTTCCCTCCCGAGTGCGGTACCATAGCCAGTCAAATCACCTTCCATCTTTCTCAATAAACCCAGAGAGCGAATGGAATTTGTATGTTTCAGCGAGTGCACAGATGGCTGATGGAGTCGCTGAGAGGAAGGATATGAAGACAAAGATGATTCAGATGTTGGAGGTACCGGGAGAGGTCGTCGTTTCGGCGTTGCGGGGTTCACAGCTTGAGTGCTGGTAGTTCCAGGATACGGGTGGTCAGGTAAAACAGGCGAATCCGCAGGAAGTCCATTGATTTCATATGATGGGACTGGTTTTCGCCTAATCGAGCCTTTACTACTCCGAGTCAGAATAACTTGCGAATCATCAGAATTACCTCCACCCAGAGTGTAGGCAGTAGCATCAGGAGAGGACCCTCTTTTCTGATGCTTAATCGTAAAATCATTTCTTGGGACTTCTGGTACATGTCTAGGAAGACGAGGGGACGTCGGAGAGCCAATCTGATATTTAGATCGCATGTCAGTGGAACTAGATGTTCTCTTTGCACTCGGAAGTGACGTGGTTGAGCGGGACCGCGAGTCGCGTCGAGATGCTGGTTGAGAGGGCAGAGGTGTAGCTAATGGTGACCACTGGTACCCAACTGGAATAGCTTCAGCTCCAGGGGCACCAGATCCGAGAGAATCAATACTCGAGACGAAAGTTTCAAGTTGCTGGCTTTCATCCCTGTTTAAAGATGATGAATTTGGGGAAACACCCATTTCTAACCCTGATTCCTCCACCCCTCTACTATTGTACGGATCAAAGTGTCCATGAACAAAGGATGTAGCAGAAAACGAAGAATGGCTGAGAAAGGATGTCATCATTGCTCCTGTTGATTCCGTACTCCCAGTGGAATTGTGCTTGGATCGCCTGGTGGGTCTCTTAGGTCTGACGGTATGTGTAGACAAAGGCCTTCGGACGAGGCTCAAGGCAGCAAATCCTATATTACCCAAGCTGAATTCACTTGGTTGCTGTTGCCGACTTGTGACAGGGGTGTTGAGAGCAATGGTGGGATCAAGACCAGCTTCCTTTGACTTTGGGTCGAATGAGTTCAGGGCCCCCCATTGGTCAATATTGGGGTGAGGTGAGTCGTCGGCGTAAGTAGCATTGAGGCTATTCATAGCCTTACGTCGTCGACTCTGTCTATAGATCCAGTAAGCACCTAAAATGACGGCAACAGCGGCAATTGCACCGACGACGCCTCCGCCGATGGCACCTCGATTTAAGTGTTTAGAAGGTGATGAATTTGCAGTATTACCTGAAGAATCGGATGTGCTAGAATCCAACAAGGAAAGACAGGATGTGTCGCTGCCGTTCTGAATAAAGAAGGGGTCGCTGGCAGCATTGAATGCCGACCATATTCCCTCTGTATTACCTGCGTCGGTTGCCGTGACCAAGATCCGATACCATGCTTGGGGAAGGTTCACGTTATTCCAAGTAAAATTGTTCTGAGTCCTCGGGTTCAGAGAAGTAGTCCAAGACTCTATGAAACCCGATAATGGGGTAGAAGCTCCCGGAGCCGCAGATACGGTCCCTGTGGAAAGTATGGAACCTTTAGCGACAGAAGGAATGAGTTGGAGGTTTATGACTGAGAATGGATCTCCAGTCTGGGACAACAGAGAGGAAAAAGTGAAAGAAGAGGACGAGCTAAGCGTAGACGGTGGAGCTTGCTGAGTAACATTAATATTGGTGACCGACAGTGTGAATCCTTTGGCCGGTAAAGCTCCGTCATATCCCCAGAGCCATGAAATGGTGAAATTCGTTGAGCAGGTTTCGATTTCGGATGAGGGGAGTTTGTTAAAGATGAATGCAGGGGTTCCAGCTGGAGCAGAACTAGTGGACGTGGAAGCTGCTTCGATGGGGAAAGTACTCAAAGTGGGCGGAACTTTGGGTCGTACAAGCAGAGATCAATAGGCTGTTCTGAAAAGACTAAAAGTTCAGACTCACCAGCAACGCTTGCAGCAGCGACCAGCCCATGAAAAGTGGCCAAAGCCATAGCAAGAGAAGAAGCACTCTTCATTCGTGGTTGGTCTAGACAGAGGTCGACCTCGACTGATTCCTTTGCGGTGAACCATTAGATGCTTCACCGCAAAAGCCTTATGATGATCACTGGCAGTGGTCAGCATTTGTGGTCTATGCAACGAACTGAATTGATTTGACTGTTCACAACATATTTCACAGCCACTTGTTCGGATTCCGTGTCCAATCTGGTTCAGATATCTTGAATGGTGATTCGAGCTCTTGCGGCTATGTACATTGAGTGTAGATCATGATCAGGTTTTACAACCTTCTGCTTGTCGCCGAAGACTATTATTGGGCAAAGCACAGAGAAAGATAGACTTGCTACTCGCCGCTCCTCAGCCGTTACCTTGCCTACTTGAGTCCTGAGGTGATAAAGAGAGTGTAAAGAGTCACCTTCTGTGTGAGCGCTTAATTCCTCATATAGGTGGCCGGGCGTTCGAGCGCTTATTTACTGTCCTTTCCCTCGACTGGTATCATCCATACCTTCGAAGAAACAAAAGTACTGAGTATAGCGCTGCGTGATACCCTCAGTAGAGCCGAATGAACGTACTTTTGGATTGGACCCACCTGATCTCCATTCTTTCCCGCTTACCACGGATACCCAACTGAGGTCTGTACGGCCCCTCCCTCTTATAACTGGTCTGGCTGTAAAGGAGATTTTGGCTCCGAACGTGCACTAGAAGGCTTGGATAATCTAGATCCTCTCATACACGCACCGACCGATATGGCAAAGGATTTCCGATCTCTGCAAAGTGTGCACATGAAGCGAGCAGCAAGCGCAAAATGATAGATAGGCTGATAGTGTAACGTGAACAGTGACAGCATACTTAACAGCCGTTCTGCAATGGAAAAGCTAACGTATTTACAAGGTACGCCAGGGGCTCAGATCCCCGAAGACTACAAAGTTTCTTTTCAAACGCTATTAATAGCTACTGCAGTAGAGACAGAGAATGGATGGGAGAGGATATGGTGAGTGTGTTCGAGTACGGGATGAATAGCCGAAACTTGCTGACGCCGCGGGCCCGAATGCCCCGCAGATTTTGTGAAGCCCAGGAAGCCATCATTCCTCGGGAATAGCCGCTGAATCAATTCTACTCCTTCGCCATCGCTTCCTTGTATTTCTTCAACATCCAACGTCTATGGGAGCCTGGCTGTCGAATCTGATTTTTGTAGGGGCATCCCTCCTCGCCTTGTATGCGATTCAAAAGTATCTCGAGTATAAACGAGCGGTGCAGCCGTTAGGGTACGTTTACCTTCATTTTCAAAAAAGATCTGGTCTTCATTTTTATCAGGTCGTATCCCCATTTCTTCACCGTATTTTCTCAAATTTCCATTATCTCAAACCTTTTTCCCCAAGTGCGGGGCTTGACAAGAGGTATGAATGCTTATTGGATGGACAAATATAAACGTGCGTTGTCCGTATGTAATTCTCCGTGAGCGAAATGCTTACCTCCAGCTTACAGCATATTCAAACTTGGGATTCGATGCTACTGTACACGTGAGGAGCGAGCCTGAATCTCTGACTGTTCGCTTGAGTCGGCTGTAGGCTACCATCTTCCCGACCACAGGTGTCAATGTGATACTCGCAGATGCTGCGGTTATCAAGGTAGGTCTTGACAGTGTTAGCTTTGTGCAGCCGAATATGGATCGATGCCCAGGAAGTCACGACTGCCCGTGCTAGGTTCCCAAAGCCCGTGAAGTTGTACGAAGTCCTGTCGTTCTTTGGAGATAATATCGTCGCTTCAGAAGGAGAGGAATGGAAGAAATTTAGGAAAATCGCTGCGCCTGCGTTCAACGACGTGCGTTGTGTGTCTTCTGTACAAAACCTATTTTCTGAATTTAAGCCCGCCAGAAAAACAACAAGCTTGTTTGGAACGAGACTGAAAGAATCATAGGAGATTTATTCGACGTCTGGGGCCCGCAGGACTCCGTGGTCGTTGACCATGCTGTAAATATAACCCTTCCCGTATGTGCAATTTCATTCGGAAATGATGCATCGCTTATATGTCCCTTTAGATCTCGCTCTTTGCTCTCAGCGCTGCCGGTAAGCCGTGTGGATCGATGTGGAACATAAAAATATAACGTCAGCCTGTAGCTTTCGGAAAGAAAATATCCTGGAAAGATGACGGAAGTATACCGCCGAATCATGAAATGACATTCAAGGGTGCCATACACGAAGTGTCAAAGAATTCTTTTGTCAGATTCTTTGTTCCGGAATGGGCTATGGGGATGACTGCGTATACCCGCAAGATCCGTCTCGCATCGGAAGAGTTGGATGTGAGCAGTTTTGCTTTCTTTTGCCTGCACCGTCTTGCTGATGATGATCTTAGAGGTATATGCTGGAATTGATTTGGAATCGCCGGAATGCACAGAAGGAGGAGAAGCATGATCTCTTGAGCAATCTTCTTGAGGCTAGTTATGGTGATCCATCGTTCACGGATAGAGACTTGACGGGGAATATCTTCGTATTTCTCATAGCTGGGCACGAGGTAGTGTAATCTCTTTGAAACCTTTACCCAGCTGACGTCGTTTCCGTAGTCGACTGCCCATACCCTTTGCTTCGCGTTTGCCCTTCTCGCGTTGTACCCCGATCAGCAAGAGATACTGTTCCGGCATATCAAGTCAGTCCTTCCAGACGGTAGACCACCAGTAAGCCGTGTGCTGCGCGGTAGTGTCCTAGTGCTCATCGGAGATTTCTGACATTAGACATACGAGGAGATGCCTCTACTCACGCACTCCATGGCGTATGTGCACCTCAGACATGTCTTTCCTCGAACGCCGCTCATGAATCTCACAGGGTGCTCTACGAGACCGTGCGCATGTATCCCCCAGTAAGAGACGCTTGTCATTATCATCCAGTGCAGTAGACCTCACCGATTCCTATTAGGTGACCGATATTCCAAAGTACAGTGCCGAGGACACAAGCCTTACTATAAGCAACCCCGCAGGCGAAAAGCGTATCCTTCCAATTCCCCGGGGCACCCGTATCACCATTAACATAGCTGGCTTGCACTACAACCGTACGTGTCCTACTTGTTCGATACTTGTCTGATGTATGATTGTTGACCTCCCTCGCAGCCCGCTACTGGAAAGATCCCGAGGAATTCCGCCCTGCTCGTTTCCTAGAACCGGACTGGCCCCGCGATGCATTCATTCCCTTCAGTGCCGGTGAGAGTTTATATGATGATACTCAATTTATCGCACGAGTTCAATTTTATCTTTATTCGCAGGTCCGCGGGCTTGTATTGGTCGCAAGTACGTCCTTGGAAATTCGAACTTTTGCTTCAGTTTCTAATAC
>KN834781.1:341939-460692 GCA_000827265.1 Collybiopsis luxurians FD-317 M1 | reverse complement strand
CCTCACCGTTTCCTATTAGGTGACCGATATTCCAAAGTACAGTGCCGAGGACACAAGCCTTACTATAAGCAACCCCGCAGGCGAAAAGCGTATCCTTCCAATTCCCCGGGGCACCCGTATCACCATTAACATAGCTGGCTTGCACTACAACCGTACGTGTCCTACTTGTTCGATACTTGTCTGATGTATGATTGTTGACCTCCCTCGCAGCCCGCTACTGGAAAGATCCCGAGGAATTCCGCCCTGCTCGTTTCCTAGAACCGGACTGGCCCCGCGATGCATTCATTCCCTTCAGTGCCGGTAAGAGTTTATATGATGATACTCAATTTATCGCACGAGTTCAATTTTATCTTTATTCGCAGGTCCGCGGGCTTGTATTGGTCGCAGGTATGTCCTTGGAAATTCGAACTTTTGCCTCAGTTTCTAATACTTTTGCTCTGCCAGGTTCTCCGAAACGGAAAGCATAGCGGTTCTTACTATGTTTATCTTAAGGTACAAGATTGAAGTCAAAGAAGAACCCCAGTATGCGAGGGAGACGTTTGAAGAGCGCAAAGCTCGTGTGCTGGCTTGGAGGCCTGGACTTACGATGACGTGCGTACTTTCCTTTCGCTGGAGGGGTACTATACTAATTTATTCACACTCCTGTTTTCTAGCCCGCTACGCGTTCCGTTGGTGTTCAAGCGACGATAGGTCGATCCTCATCACATTTAGTATCCTCTAAAACTCACTTATCCAAAACTCACTTATGTCTTGGATAATGCTTCTTAGAGTCTCACTTACGTTCTTTAAGTCTTGGTCTGTGTAATGTCGCTGTCATTCGGAGGTTTGTCGATCGTTTTATAGCTTCATGTACGATATTACTCGAAGTAGTTTTCACTTTCCGAGAGAATCCAATTGAAAGTACGCTGTCCAAGTCTGAATTATCGGTTTTTCTGTATCGCATGAACATTGGACGCGTCCAGGTTAGCATCGCGTGAGGCGGAAGCTTTCACGCGGATATGTTGATCCAATAATCCACGTGACTCGTGATGAACAGCACACGCTTCTGAACCCGACTATCGTAGTACCAGTCAAGCCAAACCAACCGGAGTTGAGAGGGGAGGGGATCGAGCGGCGCGCGCAACTCTCCCATCATGTGCAGCCTCCCTACCTCTCTCTTGCGGTCTTACTCACGCAACCCGACATTTGGATTGGAGACCGAGTTGCCGCTCCCATGTGCCTTGAAGCCATACGCAATATAATCTAGATTTCCACCTCCTCGTAATGCGCACAATCTCCGGATCTACCTTCTGGGCTAATGCGAGAATGTTCAAAAGTTGTTTCAAGTCCTTTTTCGAATCATTTTTCTTCCCATTCCTTTTTTTCACGAAAACTCCGGTCCTGCTGGAGCTACCTTGGCCAGATTCCGAGTATCCCAATCGCGCTCAAGTCCCCAGTGCCTGTCATTGTCAAGTATACATGCTAAATTTCACGCGTTCTCGCTGTCTTCGCTGATTGCAAATTTGGCCTCAGGAACCGGACGCCATCCCTAAGCTTGACCAAAAAAATGCAGCGCGTGATTATACTCCCCATGAGAACAGGTTTTGTGGCTGCCCAGAGAACAAAGGAGTGGGTTAGGGCAAATGACGCTCGCGTGAAAACGTCGCGAAATATATTGAATGTTCTGAGGTCTGAGCCGCAGGTCCCGATATCACGTAGATCGAGTTGAGAAGTACACAAGTACACATGCGGCCAGGCAACACAGGTGATATCATCATTCCTCGGGAAGTGCCGCTGAAATAAAGCCTTTGCATTCCCATTGCTCCCGTGCGTTGCTTCTCTTCCTTGTCTGTTGCAACTCAAACGCCTAATCAACTTTCACAATGGAAGGCTGGCTGTCGAAGCTGATATTTCTAGGAGCATCCTTTCTCGCATTGTATGCGATTCAAAAGTATCTCGAGTATAAAAGGGTGGTTCAGCCATTTGAGTGCGCTTTTTTTTCGATTGCAGGTGGCATCTGGTCCTCAGTTTTATCAGGTCGTATCCCCATTTCGCCACTCTACTTTCACAACGGTCCATTATCGCAAATCTTCTTCCCCGAATTCGGGGCTTGACAAGAGGCAGGAGTGGTTATTGGCTGGAAAAGCATAAACGTGAGTTGTCTGTGTGCGACTTTTCGAGAGCAAAATGCTTATATTCAACTCGAAGCGTATTCGAACTTGGGATTCGATGCTACTGTACATGTGAGGAGCGATCCCGGATTTCTGACTGTTCGCTCCTGATATCCGAGTCGGCTGTAGGCTACAATCCTCCCGACCACAAGTGTCACTGTGAATCTTGTAGATGCTGCTGCTATCAAGGTTTGTCTCGACATTGTTGGTTTCCGGCGGCTGGATATTCATCGATCCTCAGGAAGTCACAACCGCCCGCGCTAGGTTCCCAAAGCCTACCAAGGTGTATAAAGTCTTGTCGTTCTTCGGAGATAACATTGTCGCTTCGGAAGGAGAGGAATGGAAGAGATTTAGGAAAATTGCTGCGCCTGCATTCAACGATGTATGTTTTGTTTCTTCTGCATACAATTTATTGCCTAAATTCGACCTCGTTAGAAAAACAACAAGCTCATTTGGGATGAGACTATAAGGATTGTAGGAGATCTGTTCGAGAACGTTTGGGGTGCTCAAGATTCCGTGGTTATCGACCATGCTGTAAATATAACCCTTCCCGTACGTCTGATCAGTATCATTGGGAAACATTGCATCACTTATATTTCCCTTCAGATCGCGCTCTTTGTTCTCGGCGCTGCCGGTAAGCTGTGTGAATCGATATTGAGGATCAAGATGTAACATCGGCGTGCAGCTTTCGGGCGAAGAATTTCCTGGAAAGACGACGAAGGTATACCGCCAAACCACGAAATGACATTCAAGGGTGCTATACACGAAGTATCGACGAATGCTTTCGTCAAACTTTTTGTTCCGGACTGGGCTATGGGGATGACTTCGTTTACCCGCAAAGTTCGTCTCGCATTTGAAGAATTGGATGTGAGTAGTTTTAGTCCCAACTTATCTTCCCCGCACCTTGTCGCTGATGATATCCCCAGAGATATATGTTGGAAATGATTTGGAACCGCCGGAATGCAGAGAAGAAGGAGGAGAAGGATGACCTCCTGACCAATCTTCTTGATGCTAGTTCTGACGATCCATCGTTCACGGATAGAGACCTGACTGGGAACATTTTCATATTTCTCCTAGCTGGGCATGAGGTAGTATAGTTTTTTCTTTTTGAGAACTTTATCCGGCTGACATCGTTCCGTAGACGACTGCCCATACTCTTTGTTTCGCGTTTGCCCTTCTTGCGTTGTATCCTGATCAGCAAGAGATACTTTTCCAGCATATCAAGTCAGTAGTTCCAGATGGTAGATTACCAGTAAGTTGCGAGCAGTGCAGTATTATTTGTGCTCATCGGGGGTTTCTGAAATTAGACATATGAGGAAATGCCTCTGCTCACGCAATCTATGGCGTATGTTCACCCAAGGCTTATCTTGCACGTAACCAGCTAACGAATCTCAAAGGGTCTTCTACGAGACCTTGCGAATGTACCCTCCTGTAAGAGATTTTTATCATTATCTGCCAGTGAAGTTGACCTCGACGTTATGTCATAGGTGAACAGTATTCCAAAGTACAGCGCTGAGGACACAAGCCTTGCTATAGGCAACGCCGCAGGCGAAAAGCGTGTCCTTCCAATACCTCGGAACACTTACATCAGCATTAACGTAGTTGGCTTGCACTACAACCGTAAGTCCTCTGCTTGTGTTGTGAATAATTGTTGACCCCTCCTCCGCAGCCCGCTACTGGAAGGATCCCGAGGAATTCCGACCTGCTCGGTTCCTAGAGCCGGACTGGCCCCGCGATGCATTCATTCCCTTTAGTGCCGGTGAGAACATACTATATGGTTAAGCTTAATTTTTTCGCACGAGCTTAACGTGAATCTTTGTTTGCAGGGCCGCGGGCTTGTATTGGTCGCAAGTACGTCCTTGCCTTGGAAATTCTCAAACTTTTGCATCAGTTTCTCATACGTATTTTTGCTCTTCCAGGTTCTTTGAAACGGAAGGCATAGCGATCCTTACTACGCTAATTTCAAGATACAAGATTGAAATCAAAGAGGAACCCCAGTTTGCGAGGGAGACGTTCGAAGAGCGCAAAGCTCGTGTACTGGCTTCAAGACCTGGACTTACAATGACGTACGTGTTTCTTTTCCCCGGAGATGTGTTACAAGTTATTCACACTGTTTTTTTTTCTAGCCCGCTACGCGTTCCGTTAGTGTTCAAGCGACGATAGGTCAGCTCTTATCACGTTTAATATACTCTAATCTTGCGTCCTCACTACGGACTCACCTACATCTATTTCTTGGACAATGCTTCTACATTCTTACGTTTTTTATATATTGGTCCATGTAAGACCGCTGTCATTTGGAGATCTCTCCAACGTTCTAAGGCTTCAACGTGCGATATTACTCGAAGGCATCAATTCAATTGCGCTGTCTGAATTATCCGTCTTTCCGCGTCGAATGAACATTGGACGCGTCAAAATAGCATCCAAGGTGCTCAAATACCCAATGAAAAACTTGTTGATACTTAGATTGAGACGGAAAAAAACGCCTCGAACCGATAATCAGGCGCTCGGGCGCTTGTTAATCCGAGTAAGAACATACCGAAGGGCGCTTCCAATTTTCTAACGTCGAGCCAAACCAACAGGAGTTGAGGATTGGGGGGATCGAAGGCAGCTCAATACGTCGCGGCTGAGTCGCGGCGCTCTCCCATTATGTGCAACCTCCCTCTTAAGGTGTTACAGACGCCGCACCCCCGGCCCAAGGTCGAAACGGGACAGACATCTGGTTTGGAACCGAGTTGCCGCTCCTATACTAATGCCTTGAAACCACTTTTTTGAATGCTCTGATGTACACATCAAACGCTATGAATCTTCCACCCCCTGCAATAGTACGCACAATCTCTGGGTCTACCTTTAGCCTTTAGGGTCAAGTAGTAACAGGCCCTTCCAATGCGGAAGGACTGTCCAAAAGCTGCTCCAAAGCGCAATCCCTTCAATATGCTGTTAGTACGATCACAAGCCCTGTTCTGAACCATTCGTCTTATGCCCGTCCCTCCACGAAAATATGGGGTCATCCGGTCCGGCTGGAACTACCTTGGCCAGGTTCTGAAGTGCCCCAATCGCGCTCAAGTCATCAAGTATACATGCTGAATTTCACCCGTCCTTGCTGTCTTCGCTAATTGCAAATTTAGCCTGAGGACCTCAACGTCATCTAAAGCTCGACCAAAAACTGCATCCTGTCTTCCCAGATGTAGAGTAGGATTGAACGCCGCGATTGATTTTACTGTTACTTTACCAAATTGCATCACATAGTGAGTTTGAGGCTGCAAAGTATGACTATTTTTGTTATCGAGTTGATTAATACACATGCAGCCAGGGCAACACAGGTGATATTCTCATTCTTCGGGAACGGCCGTTGAAATAAATCTTCTCTTTTGCTCCCATGGGTTTGTTGCTCTTCTTCGTCTGTTGCATGTCTAACGCATATTCAGGTTTCGCAATGGGAGGCTGGCTGTCGAAGTTGATATTTCTAGGGGCATCCTCCCTCACCTTGTATGCAATTCAGAAGTATCTCGACTATAAACGGACGATACAACCACTACAGTGCGTTTCCCTTCATTTTCGGAAAACATCAGGTCATCATCTTTATCAGGTCGTATCCCTATTTCACCACTGTATTTTCACGACAGGGTATTATCTCAAACCTTCTTGCCCGAATTCGGGATTTTGCAGGAGGCAGGAGTGCTGATTGGCCGAAAAAACATAAATGTGAGATCGCTGTATGTAATTTCTCGGGATCGGGATGCTTACATCCAACTTTTAGCATATGCGAACATGGGGTTTGATGCTACTTTACACGTGAGGAGCGATACCGGATCTCTGACCTAAAATCTGATTCAGCTGTAGGCTAATATCCTCCCAACCGCAGGTGTCAGTGTAAACCTCGTAGATGCTGCTGCTATCAAGGTAAGCCTCGACATTGCTAGCTTCGTAAGGCTGAATATTGATTGATATGCAGGAAGTCACGACTGCCCGAGCTAGGTTCCCGAAGCCCGTTAGAATATACAAAATCGTGTCGTTCTTCGGAGAAAACATTATCGCTTCGGAAGGAGATGAATGGAAGAGATATAGGAAAATTGCTGCACCTGCGTTTAACGATGTACGTTGTATTTCTCCTGATTACGGTTTATGCCTGAATTCAGGCTCGTCAGAAAAACAATAAACTCATTTGGGATGAGACTATAAGAATTATGGGAGATCTGTTCGAGAACGTTTGGGGCGCTCAAGATTCCGTGGTCGTCGACCATGCTGTAAATATAACCCTTCCCGTACGTCTGATCAGTATCATTGGGAAACATTACATCACTTATATTCCCTTTCAGATCGCGCTCTTTGTTCTCGGTGCTGCTGGTAAGCTGTGTGAATCGGTATTGAGGATCAAGATATAACATTAACGGGCAGCTTTCGGACGGAGAATATCCTGGAAAGACGACGAAGGTATACCGCCGAACCATGAGATGACATTCAAGGGTGCTATACACGAAGTATCGACGAATGCTTTCGTCAAACTTTTTGTTCCGGAATGGGCTATGGGAATGACTGCGTTTACTCGCAAAGTTCGTCTCGCATTTGAAGAATTGGATGTTAGTAGTTTTAGTTTTAAGTCCTCTTCCCCGCACTTTATCGCTGATGATATTTCCAGAGATATATGTTGGAAATGATTTGGAATCGCCGAAATGCAGAAAAGAAGGAGGAGAAAGATGACCTCCTGGCCAATCTTCTTGATGCTAGTTCTGACGATCCATCGTTCACGGATAGAGAGTTGACTGGCAATATCTTCATATTTCTCGTAGCTGGACATGAGGTAGTGTAATTTTTTTCTTAACTTTATCCGGCTGACGTTATTTCGTAGACGACTGCCCATACTCTTTGTTTCGCGTTTGCACTTCTTGCGTTGTATCCTGATCAGCAAGATATACTTTTCCAGCATATCAAGTCAGTAGTTCCAGATGGTAGGTTACCAGTAAGTTGCGAGCAGTGCAGTATTATTTTAGTGCTCATCGGAGGTTTCTGAAATTAGACATATGAGGAAATGCCTCTACTGACGCAATCCATGGCGTATGCTCACCTCAGATTTGTCTTGCATGAAATCAGCTAATAAATCTCACAGGGTCTTCTACGAGACCTTGCGCATGTACCCTCCTGTAAGAGATTTTTGTCATTATCTGCCAGTGAAGTTGACCTCAACGTTATCTCAAAGGTGAACGATATTCCAAAATACAGCGCTGAGGACACAAGTCTTACTATAAGCAACGCCGCAGGCGAAAAGCGTATCCTTCCAATACCTCGGGACACTTATGTCAACATTAACGTAGTTGGCTTGCACTACAACCGTATGTATTCTGCTTGTCTGATAAATGATTATTGACTCGTGACCCCTGCTCCGCAGCCCGCTACTGGAAAGACCCCGATGAGTTCCAACCTGCTCGTTTCCTAGAACCGGACTGGCCCCGCGATGCATTCATTCCCTTCAGTGCTGGTGAGAATATATATGAATCTGCAAGATTTATCGTAGAGTTCAATATGTGTCTTTATTTGCAGGGCCGCGGGCTTGTATTGGTCGCAAGTACGTCCTTTGGAACTCAAGCTTTTGTGTTTCTCAGTCTCTAATACTTTTGCTCTTCCAGGTTCTTTGAAACGGAAGGCATAGCGATCCTTACTATGCTTATCTCGAGGTACAAGATTGAAATCAAAGAGGAGCCCCAGTTTGCGAGGGAGACATTTAAAGAACGCAAAGCCCGGGTACTGGCTTCGAAACCTGGACTTACGATGACGTGAGTGTTTCCTTTCCCTGGGGCGGTACTCTACAGTTTCATTTATATTGTTTCTTTTTCCTAGCCCGCTACGCGTTCCGTTAGTGTTCAAGCGACGATAGGTCGATTCTCATGGCATATAATATCTTTGTGTACCTACTATATGTGTACTCACCTATATCTATTATTTGGACAATGCTTCCACATCCTCTATTTATTGGTCGTGTAACGCCGCCGTCATTTGGAGATTTCTCCATTGCTTTAGGTCGACTTACTTTTATCCCTGACTTCACATACGATGTTGCTCGAATGTTCTTCAGAATGCGAATTTATGCGATTGAAAGTGCCCTAAGAGGGGTCCAGGCCATTGCTCCTTTTGGGATGGTGGTCCGTGCTCCTCTCTGCGAAAAAAAAAAAAAAAAAAAAAAAACTGCGCAATCTGAATTAGCCGTCTTTCCGCATCGAGTGAATATTGGACGCGTCCAAATAGCATACAAAATGTTCAGAATTTCAATGAAAAGCCTTTTGACAGACTCAGAGAGAAAAAACGCCTCGAATGTCACCAGACGCGTCGAGGCGGAAACGCGGATAATCCAGGCCCTCGGGCGCTCGTTCACCCGAGACTTCACGTGATTTATTATGTACGTACCAACGGGCGCTTCTAATTTATAAAAGTTCTCGTCGTTCCACTAATCGTTAAAATCCTTCTCTGTCTTCACTGGCCATGTCGAAACGAGTTAGGATCTTTGACGTCGACGAGCTCGCATCTCATGCTACGTCTGCCAGCTGCTGGGTCTCTTACAGGGGCAAAGTCTATGATGTAACTGGCTTTCTCCAAGATCATCCTGGCGGGGACGACATTATTCTCAAACATGCTGGACAAGACGTCGAGAAGGTCATGCAGGATCAGGAAGAACATGAACATTCCGACAGTGCCTATGATATATTGGAAGAGTATGCTATTGGACGGCTTGGATGTACGGATAATATTGTTCGGGACGGTACGCTTTTTTTTTCAAATATTGAGTAGCGACCAGTTGCTAACAGCATACTTAGATTGGGAAGCTACGGATGACTTCGATCCAGATGCCACAGATGCTGCGGAAGACCTCAAGAAGCATCAGTTTCTGGATCTTCAAAAGCCGTTGCTGCCACAACTGTGGTACGCAAACTTCAGGTTTGTATATTATAAATTGTGATAGTCCATGCAACCTTGGTTGATATCGTCATTCAGCAAAGCCTATTATCTACGCCAAGTTCACCAGCCCCGGCATCTGAGTGATTCTGCTCGTCTATTCGGTCCAGACTACCTTGAGGTGCGTCCCCTTGTCTCAGCCTTTGAACTTTTCTTTACCGTTTTATATTCAGATTTTCACCAAATCGAAGTGGTATGTGGTGCCAATATTTTGGCTTCCCATAACCCTTTATCTTTTCCTGCGTTCCGCTCTCCAATTCACCGCGCCGTTGCCGCCGTTCATGGTCGACCCAACTCTCCCCCTATCCGGATTGGCCAACCTACCCTCAGGTTCCATCTTCAAGACGTTGATTTGCTTCTTCATCGGCAATTTTATTTGGACCATATTGGAGTATCTGTTCCATAGGTTCCTGTTTCATGTCGACTACTATCTGCCGGACAAGCCTATCTTCCTGCTCCTCCATTTCCTGTTGCATGGGGTGCACCATTATGTTCCTATGGATAGGTACGCAAACTTCTGTTGTTGATCCCTTCCGGGTTCTGACGTGCATGTTAGGCTGCGGCTCGTTATGCCACCGCCTTTGTTTGCTATGCTAGAGTGGCCCATGACTCGCTTAGGCTACAAGCTCTTCCCGCTACCCATAGCGAATGGTATCATTTCCGGAGCTTTCTTTTTTTGTACGTATCAAGTGTCACTAGTCGCAAGCCAGACTAATTCCTTCTCAGATATTTTGTATGACTGCATGCATTATGCGTTAGTACTCTCGGGTCTTTTCCACTGTTACGGTATCTTACAGTTTTATTCTCTAGGCTGCACCATACGCAGCTTCCCGCGTACATGAAGGAAATGAAGAAATACCACCTCGCTCACCATTACAAGAACTTCGATCTTGGATTCGGTGTCACCAGTATGTCCTGTTTTCGCTTGAAATGGTCAGGTCCTTCACTAATACTTGTGTAGGCAAAATTTGGGATGTAGTTTTCAACACTGTTCTCCCTGTCTAGATTTTCGATGGCTCGTTTCTCCTAGTCTGCTTTTCTCGCGCACGCACGATCCATCCCTATAGTACCGGTCTGAACTCCCAGCTTGAAATAGGACGCTCATGTTCATTATCGTACACACCTATCTACATTCATGATTTAATGGCAGCGGATTTAATCCACTCTTGTGCTCGTTTCACGTCTTGTAAGGATTGGCCAGCGGTACTGAAATGTACTACGAAACTATTATAACCAGTCAATCCAGCGACATTTCTTTTGACAAGGAGGAACACGACCATCACCCTGTAGACTTTGCTTATGGAAAACTCTGATGGACACTCATTCAGACAGATTGACGACATGCGGTGCGAGACCTGGCAGCTGGCAGCACCTCATCATTGCTGCGCATGTCCTCCATCCATAAATATCTGTTAGACCGCTGGAACGTATGAGCCCTTAATATGGTCCATCTCCTTGATCTTCCGTCCGAGATACTATGCTCACTTCCACTCTATTTTCACAATATTCAAGACCTTACAGAAGCATCTTCTACCTGTCGGACTCTATATGATGCCTTCAGTATCACGTCTCCGAACTGTATTTTGGGCCTGGTCGCGGCTTCGACCTTAACATTTGCCCAGCCTCACCCTCACTTTATCATCGCTGCAACTGCTCGTCAGGTCAGCGACTGGGCGCTGGGGAACAGGGAAAATACACAACGGTTACGCTCTGCTTTCCAAGGTGGTGTTGATGGACTTCTTGCGCTGTGTATCGGAAAAGCCGGGTTGACAAAGGACGACATCCGCCGTCTCTACTTGGCCCGGTCCTCCACAATAAAGCCACTAGCAGACAAAATACACAAACTGGTCGGCCAGAAATGGTACAAAAGTGCTATGGAACAGTGGCGTTTCCGAACCCGAGAAGCTACACACCGTGCAGCCTATGAAATTCTCATCTATGGAGAGCTTTTCGCTTCGACCATGCAGGCCTATCTCGAACCGGAAAAGAAACTGCCAAAATTCGATTTGGATGTGAGGCTTGATTATATCAAGTATTGCATCCCCGATTGGACATGCCGATCTTATCCTGGGTTCGAGGTTCTGAAAGTGGGACCCTATGCGGATGGGTATGAGGAATTGAAGGACTCGGACCAGAACATGTTGCACGAACTCCTCACATCTCGCCAGTGGAATAGTTTTTGGCAGAATGTCAGTCAGGACATTGGGTGGCACTTTGAAGAGGACCGGAAGCAGAAATTATGGTTTACTGCCATTCAGATTCAGGGGATTGAAGGTATGAAGGCGCTGGCCGAGGGTGGTGTCGAGGAATGCCGCGAGTTGCTGCTTAGGATCCGATATCAGGTGGAAAATCTCACTGACGAGTATAATCCTGCGGCGCGTGCTATTGGCACTCAGCTGCAGGCGTCAGTCTTCTATGCACCTGACTTCGCGAATGAGGTTTCTATAGCTTGTGGATTGCGGAATAGAGCCTGAAAAGAGTATACCTTCTCAAATGAGGAACACATACCACGGCTGAGTTTTGCTTTTCAAGATGGTGTTGATGAGCAAGTTTTTGCGCTGTGTGATCGAGAAAGTCAGCGCCCATCTTTAACGTTCAGCGCTGCAGCCTTCAGACTCGAAGTTTGTGCCCCTCAGGGCGAACACAACGTAAGGGTATGCACATCATTCCAAGGACCAAGCAAGCTATTTCGAGTCACACAAGCAAGCTATTTCGAGTCACAAAGAGCCGAATAACGACCCTGTACTAAATAGATGGATACCCATCAAAACACGGAGTCCCTAGCGAGCTGGACGGATATATAAACCTGCTGGAAGGTATTACCGGTATTTTGACTTTCAAAATGGTCCACCTCACTGACCTTCCCCTTGAAATCCTGTCTTCTCTTCCTCTCTACATTCGCAACATCGAAGACTTTACAAATGCAGCTTCCACCTGTCGGACCCTATATCATGCCTTTGGCACCGCATCTCCCAACTGTATCTTACGCCTGGCCGCCGCGTCTCCTCCTTTGTTTGCGCAACTACATCCCCATTTCCTCATTGCTGTGACTGTCCGTCAGGTCAGTGACTGGGCACTGGAGAGCGAAGAGAATACACGACAATTGCGGCTTGCCTTTCAGGGCGGTGCCGACGGACTCTTCGAGCTGTGTATCGAGAAGGCTGGACTAACACTCGAAGACATACGACGTTTTCATTCGGCTCGGTACTCGATTTTTGATCCTTTCGCCGACACCATTGACCAGGTAGCCGGTCAACAGTGGTATCAGAGTGAATCCGGACAATGGCGTTTGCGAACCCGGGATGCCATAAACCGCGCGGCATACCAGATCCTGATCTATGGTGAACTCTTTGCTTCATCGATGCAGACATATCTCGAACCAGAGAAAAACCTGCCGACGTTCGATCTGGATGTGAGGCTTGATTATATCAAGTATTGCATTTCAGACT
Source organism: Collybiopsis luxurians FD-317 M1 (assembly GCA_000827265.1). NCBI lineage: Eukaryota > Fungi > Basidiomycota > Agaricomycetes > Agaricales > Omphalotaceae > Collybiopsis > Collybiopsis luxurians. The sequence goes on along the minus strand of KN834781.1, from coordinate 448,151 downwards.
GGACATACCGATCTGATTCAGGGATCAAAATTTCAGATAGACTCCCTTCTGCTAATCGTTACGAAGAATTTAAGGAGTCCGACAAAAAACTCTTGCGACATATTTTGACCTGTAGTCGCTGGGTTCAGCTTTGGCAGGCTGTTAGTTCAGGAATTACTCCAGACTTTGAGGAGGAGTGGAAGCAAAAACTATGGGTTGACGCAATTCAGATCCAGGGAATAGATGGTATGAGGGTGCTGGCTGCACGCCACAGCGGGGAAAGCTGCCGCGGGAAACTGCTGAGAATCCGAAGTCAAGTGGAGAAGTTGAGGGAAGAGGACAGACCCGCGACACTTATCGCCGGCACTCAACCACGGGCTTCAATTTCTTATGCTCCTGATTTCCCAAATGAAATTTGTATAGCTTGCGGGTCATCGATCAGAGCCTGAAAAAAATATTATAGCTCATTGTACTGTGTACTATCAACTGCCTAATGTTTCAGTCATTAAAGTGAAGTGAAAGCATTGACGCGTTCAACCGAGACATGCGTAGAAGGAGGTAAGATACAGTGCATGGCGAGTAAGTCCACAGAGATGGATTTTGAGTGGGACACAACGGTGTCTGATTTTCTCAAACGGATTCCACCTTCACGTATGTCAATTATTGGGGAGGCAATGTGATTACGCGTTGCGCACTGTGCCTAACTAGTAATTTAGCGCCCATCATAACATTTCGGAACGGTTGAATTTGAGACAGAGCTTTCTTACAGACTCAATGTCGCCTATTCAAATCCTTTTCTGGGCTCGCTTATCTTTGATTCCAGTTCATTCATACTCGATGTAATGGGCATGTCATAGTACTTATGCTCCTTATTTGGTTGAAGATGTTGTCAGTTTTGCTCTCAGAATATGAATATACATACGATCTGATCACCGAAAGCGCACCTCGACTCCGGCAATTTTAATACGTGTTGAGGTGTGAAACTCAAGATACATTGATTTCGAAAAAACAGCTGCTCGAATCCGACTCGGTTCATTCGTCCTGACCTTTCCGGATAGTCAACCGGCGGCGACATCGATTCGACATCCAGAATCTCACGAATTCGCAAATATCTTTCATAAAACATCGTAATAGAAAGAGAAATCTAAACATACATATCCCCAACTTCCATCCTCCATCCCTTCTTTCGACACAACTCATCAAACAACGCAGACACCGACTTTTTATTGATTATATGCTCTGCGGTCTGCTCCTCGAACCGAATAACCTTCAATCCATCAGCTCTCATTGAGTCCAGAATATCGCAAACCTGCCGATACTGAGAATATCTTGCTCGACGGCCGTTGAAAGACATTCCAAACGTATGCACAGAATCGGGTAAAACAATACGAAACTCCGTTATCTGGTGCAGCACATCCTCCTCCCTTAAAAATGCTTTAAAGGTTGTCTGTAAGCCGATATACTGCAAACGAGGGAAAATGGAATAAAAGCAAGGGAGTTTGGATAGACTGTGGTTCGCGTCTTTGAAGATGAGGAGAGACGTTACAGACGGAAGACTTCCAGAGACATATCGAGCGTGGAAAGCGCTCGGTAAAAAGTCTCGCACGTAGATTTGAGAAAGATTAGGCAGTATACGGTTGACAACGGCCTCTGTCCACAACATCTGATTGGGGGGGAAGAGGCATGGAATTAGAGGGAAAGTAGCTGTCCGAAGGGAGCGGTTCGTAGCAACAACACAGTTGTCGTCCCATGCAAAACTGAAAGCGCCTGAGGCAGATAGCACTTTTAAATCAGGTAAACGAGAAATTTCTGTTCGGAGAGAAGCAGGGATGTGGACGAGTGGATCGCCTGGATCATACACAAGGACTCGAAGATTAGGCAGGCAGCGAAGGATTGCGGTAAATTCCACCATGTATCGATCTTCTTTATCAGCCGGGGGCAAGTATGTGGAAAAGAATACGTCAATTCGCTTTGTATAGCTTCCGAGCGACGTCTGGTTCAGTATATCTAGAAGTTTGTGTAGTTTTGACTGATCCAAGACGGCAATCTCTTCATAGAGAAAAGGACGGGCGATTCTGTACCAGGCCTTGCAGACTAGAATGATCCGGCGCTGAAATCTCTGCAGTGCCAGTAAGACTCTGAGCACATCTTTGTAAAGGAAAACACACCATATTCTTGCGCAAAAGCTTTGGAGGTAGACTCTTTGGAAAACTAAGAAGCTTTGGTGTTTCTTCCAGCCGCCCAATTCCACAAGCCATCCGCAATATCTTCACCCATATTTCCTCCGGCAATTCGGGCAGCTGAACTTGAGGGTGAGAGGCAGCGTATGAAATTTTAGCTAGGGATTTCACTACTGTGGTCATGGATTGTGATTTTGCGGTACCTAGTCTACCAAAGCAAACAGCGATAATCGACGTGAACGTTTGAGATCTTGGTTGAGGGCTTGATTAGCGCCGTGGGACAACACTAACGCCGAAAACTCTTCCGCTTCTATCCTCCATCGGGACCATCCCTCATTTCGACACGACTCCTCAAACAACCCAGCTACCATCGACTGACTGGGCACTCAAAATTTTGCTCTCTTTTCCTCTCTCTCAAGTCATTAGCCTACATCTGCTGAAATGTCTCCTGAGCCTCTCGATATTGGTCAAGGAATGCATGCAGTGTACGAATACATGGTGTTGGGTAAAGTAAGCGGAAGAACCCAGCTCATAATCACATCTGGCAGTATTCCGTGCCTTCGAATAGAAGCACCCATATTTATTTACAAGCTAATTTGGAAACGAGACGACAAGAATCAAGATAGATAAATTGAAGATGATGAGAGAGTCGAGACTCGAAGGAGGCCGGCCTCCGGAGACAGATTCAACTCGAAATAAACAAGCATGTAGACTAGAGAAAGCAGAATACGGCTGGCAATGGCTTCTGTCAACAGCATCCGGTCTCCGGTTCGAGGTTGAATGGAATGCGGCAGTTTGAGAGCCGTTAGTGTGATCATCGCCCTATGCAAGACTTTACCGAGAACGATGCACTTTCAGCGCCATGGTGGGCTACTGACTCTCACTTTCTCGGTGGTATCGGAACGTCCTGCACAAGCGGCCCAAGTCGACAGCGGAATTCCGATAAAAATGTGGGTAGGCTTCTGCGAGGCTAAGGGGAAAAATACAGTCATCTGTATCCCAATCTAAGACATCGTTGTGACTGGGGACAAAGGAGCTTCAGCATTACTCCGTCTATACAGTCAGTCACACTCACCGAGACCTCAAGTGTTCCTGTAACCTGGACAGATCACTCGTGAGCATGTCGTGGCAGTAAACACAGCAGGCAGCAAGCAGAGAGTTATTGGAGGGTTCAGAGGCAATAATTTGCTGCGTTTCGTCCCCAAAGCTGTTAATTGAGAGCCTATGAAAACGGTGTTTAGCCTTCAAAGAGAAGGTCAGAGAGTAGTCGGTGTATTAATCGCAGCGTGAAAACACTTACATCACCTATTGCAGAGGGCCACCGCATGAAAAGTCGCCCAGAGTGCCATGATCTACTTGAGATATTGCAATCTTCACATTCAATGAGCGGATTTGCATCATGCAAATCTTGTATGGTTGCTGTAGTGGGATTGAGAGAACACGCTTCGACTATCTTCGCCGCCAATCTAGAGCCAGAGCCACTCAAACAGAGAAATTTGGGCGACCATGGGTTTTGAAGGATAGGTTGAAATACCATCATCCGAGCGCTGTTAGTCTCGGGATTCTCGAAGCAACAGGAGTGGTGAAACATTTGGGGATAGTGCATCAGTGTACTTGGGGTACATTTGGTGCATTCGAAAACAGTCGTGGCCAACTGAAGGTCCGAGACAGCAGCGCCAGGTCGGGATTCCCGCATGATTAGTATGAGTTCGCGTATTTTCGCATGCCTCCACTGGTTGAGCAAGGAAGGAAAATGCTCGAAAAATTTTGGCTTCATAGACAAGGCTGTGATTTCTTCATCTAAAGGCGTGTCCCAAATCAAGTCCTCAAAGTATTTGAACATGAAGATATCAGCCGTGGCCGGGACAGCGTGACGAAGATCATGACCATACTTGGTTTGTTCAAATATTGCGCCAAGGAGCTGATATCGGCGATCCAGTGTGTTCAGACGATGTCGTTCGAGGCGTTTTCCCTTTCGCTCCATAAGCCATTCAACCAAATCTGTTTTGATACTGTTCCAATCTTATAGAGAGAAATTTAAGTAGCTTATGAACAAAAAATGAGGAGAGACTTTTTATACCGTAGTCTGTTAGCTTTTTTGGCTGCCGTACCAATATATGAGAGTTAAAACCGTCCGGGAGCCAGAAACTGCTCATAGTAATCTCCGCCTCCTCGCGCCATCCGATTTCCTGCAGTCGTTCAAGAATTCTAAATAAAACATTGAGAGTAAGAGCGGAAATGACGATTATTTGAATCGGCACATACTCTTCCCTCCTGTGCTTGTAAAGTTCCTCTCTTTGTTGATCCAGTCTGGCCTGTAGCCATCGCTGACAAGAATTGGCGTGCTAAGAAGCCATTTAGAAACACATTGGCGCATACTTATAGGCAGGAAACCTCGTACCTGGGCCCTCGTTAGTCGTTCATCCGTTTTTCGAGCAATCCACTCATTTCGTTCGGTCTCGGTTTCAAGTGTTTCGAACTCTGCCTTATATTGCGCAGCTATACCAGCATGGAAAACGATATCGCGGGATCTCGAACCTGAAAGTAAATCAGAAGCGAGCCATGGTGCAATCGCTGTATGTTTACTCACTCCCTTTGAAGTACTCCCAAGGCAAAACATTTCGGCAACACGTGCGATATTCGCAAGGCAAGCTAGCAACGAAATCCAGATCGTTGCAGCTAGGGAAACTATAAAGGGGACAATGAATGAAGGACTATCGAATTGATGAGAAATATGAAGGACACACGTCGCCGATGCACAGTCCTTGCAGCACCTCATACGGAACGACCAGAACACAACATTGCAGGGTTCATAACCACAATTCTAAATGGGAGACCATTGAGTTCTACTTGAAATTCCATGATATTACCTTACGTGACAGTATGATTCATAAAGGAGATGAGCATACTGAGGCTCATTGAGATCGTCAGGACGATAAGGGAGACCTTCGACGCCCTTACGATCGGTTCGCCAGATGCCTTCGGAAGACTTACTCATCAAGAAACGTCGGAAGTCTTTGGTTGTACGAGCCAAACAAAGGAGATCGCCTGGATCGAGATGGCAAAAAATCTACCAGATCGGTTCAGTAAGTTTATTTACGATACAGCAAGATTCACGGCAAAAACTTTCACCTCCAGGACGATATCCAGTGGCGTGTCCTTGACCAGCCTTTCAAGAAGTCCAAATTTTCCTCGAACTCTTTGCAATAGCTCCGGTACTCGCTTTTTTTTCGAGCTAGAGCCTGCGGAAGCTTGATAGTCTGCTTCGCTAGATGATTCATTTAAGCGGTTACTTCTCTTGGCCCTTTTACGTGGATGTTCTTCTTTGTCTTCATCTTTCCAGTTACTATTTTTGGATTCGCCGTTGGTATCTGCAACATCACTGATGAACACATCCTCCATCTTCGTACCTGTAGAGGCGTCAGCCTTCTCCTTGAAACGCTGAGAGCGACGGGTCATGGCTATCGTCAAAAGTAAGATGGGGATTTATTTGGGGTTGGTCGCAGTGTGTGAGATACTAATGATGTCGGTTACTACGCACCGCCACTACATACAGATAGTCACGCCGCGTCTTGCTCGAGCTCTGAATTGAATTCTTTCTCATTTATTTTTGAAGCAGCTCTACGGTGAGAAAGAACAAGCCTCAACATCCCTTTTATTTACAGAGTCACCTATAGCTTTCTCAAGCGCAACTACAGCTTATTTCCCATTCCAGGGGCCAACGGCGACTCCCAACATGCCCAACTCAGTGGTATTAGGAGCCTCAAAATCTTCCTCGAAATGCCGACCCCGAAAATAAACTGCAGAAAATGTATCGAGGTGAGGCATACTCCAGATACAAGGCAACTCGTTTATATGGGATGTCGAAACTGGCAGGAGGCGAAACTAGAGGAAAATGAAACTTCCGTCTAATTTGAGATAGCATTCAGACAGCTTGTACACTTACGACGTCACAACTTCGTTACTATGTGTATAACACGGCTTCATTTGAATATATAAGATATCTTAAAACTGGTTATGAGATTAGGAGTGGAAGCGGAGATTATGGGTCGATACATGAAATAAATGGCCGGAGTTTACTGGCTGCACGCGACATCAAGAAAGCCGTAGGAAGCAACTGAAATCCGACGTCTAGCGGAGAATCTAAGGGAGGAGGATAGACCCGCAACACATCTTCGCTTGCACTCAACCACGCCTGAAAATAGCGGTTGTGAATTGGTTACGGGAGCCACCGTAGAACTTACCATCAATTCCTGGGAGTTTTTGGTCAATCCTACAAGGTTGTACTGGTAGCAATCTATTATTAAAGATTTTAGATGTAGTTGCTGGGGGTAGAGGAGGGGCTGAATATCCGGCAAAGTGATCCAGTCATTGTGAGCAGTAATTTAGTGCCCATCCTTACTCAGGCCCACAGAAAGTGACGGTCCTATTGTTTTTCAAGGATATCTTGAGACTGAGAACAGATATTGGCTAGATCCAAGTTGTGGAGATTATCTATAAAACAATTATGATTTTTTGGTATAGGTTGTGAATTTATTGTGTGAGAAATAGTTGCTGTATAAGGACTTTTCAATTGCCAAAAACTGCAGCCTCAAATAATTTTCTTGGGGGTAAGCTGTCTTTACCAATGGAGGAGCAATATCAAGAATGGGGGGACTTTCCCCTTAGAATTTAGAACTTGTTCAAGAGTGTACTTAGCCTCAAAGCAAAAATGGCTCAAAATGGCCAGAAACAGTTTAAATTACAGGCTTAAAAAGTTTCTTGTCTCTGGGTAAAAGCTAAACCCCTGTTTTTGATATTGCTCTTTTCATTGGTAAATTACCCCCCAAAAATTGTTTGAGGCAGTGCAGTTTTTGACAATTTTTGAAAAATCCTTATACAACAAGTATTTCTCATATAATAAATTCATAACCTATACCAAAAATCACACTTGTTCGATAGATAATCTCCACAATTTGAATCTGGCCAATATCTGTTCTCAGTCTCAAGATATGCTCAAAAAAACAACAGGGCCATCACTTTCTGTGGGCCCAAGTATGTAACACCAATGTATCATGCAGGCTCACAGAGGCACTTTAATTTTCATTCCAGATTATGATGCAAGTTGCCGAGTACTCTAATGGATGGATCAAACACAGAAGATGAATATATACTGTCCCATTTTAAACACTTCGTATGTCCTGTGTCCGCAAGGCATCTTACGAAACGAAATGTCCCACCTTGTCCGGTGTCCAGTCAAGCTTTTATGAATTTTTTCCCAGGCACCTGTAGGCACTTAGCCTTTTATAGTAGTTAAATTTTGTAATTTCCTTGATGTCCCGGCGTCCAACAGGCGCTTACGAAAAATAAATTTTGTATAATTTGTCCCACTGTCCCACCCTTTACGAAGTGCTCAAAATGCCACAGTACTCTCACAAAGCTTAATCTAGATTTGGCGTCGGTAATTCGGAGGTACCTCAATTGCGCCAACGGTTTTTTTGGATACTCCTAATGGCAAGCTGAAACACCGCAAGATAGTGACTCAATCAAAAGCTATAGAACTTCTGAATTTGTATGGAACTTTCCCACTCAACCATTGGACGGGTTTTACTGCTTGGGGTGAATACAACGTTGTGCTACCATGCACATCATTACAAGCTGTTTCAAGACGCAAAGAGCCAGATAAGTGGATGATGGCTAAATGAATGCTCATCAAAACACGGAGCCCCTAGCGAGATGGACGGAGAATTGGAAAAAAGTTATATAAACCTGCTGGAAGGTATGAGCGGTATCTCAACTTTCAGGATGGTCCACCTCACTGACCTTCCCTTTGAAATCCTTTCTTCTCTTCCTCTTTATATTCACAACATTGAAGACTTCACGAAGGCAGCATCTACCTGTCGGATCCTATATCATGCCTTTGGCATCGCATCTCCCAACTGTATTTTACGCCTAGCTGCCGCGTCTGCTCCTTTGTTTGCGCAACCACATCCCCATTTCCTCATTGCTGTAACTGCCCGTCAGGTTAGTGACTGGGCACTAGAGAACGAGGAAAATACGCGAAAGTTGTACCTCGCCTTTCAAGGCGGTACCGACGGACTCCTCGAGCTGTGTATCGAGAAAGCGGGACTGACACTTGAAGCAATCCGACGTTTTCATTCGGCTCGGTACTCAATTTTTGGCCCTCTCACCGACACCATTGACGAGGTAGCCAGTCAGCAGTGGTATCAAAGCTCATCCGGAAAATGGCGTTTGCGGACTCGGGATGCCATAAACCGTGCGGCCTACCAGATCATGATTTATGGTGAATTATTTGCTTCATCGATGCAGGCATATCTCGAACCGGAGAAGAATCTGCCCGCGTTCGATCTGAATGTGAGACTTGATTATATCAAGTATTGCATTTCGGACTGGACGTACCGATCTTACCCAGGTTTCAAAATCCTGGAAAGAGGGCCCTATGCTGATGGTTACGAGGAATTTACGGAGTCTGACAAGAGATTATTGCGACATATCTTGACTTGTGGCCGGTGGACTCAGATTTGGCAAGTCGTCGCCCGGAAGATTGGGCCAGATTTTGAAGAGGAGTGGAAGCAGAAATTATGGGTAGATGCAATCCAAATTCAGGGCATAGAAAGCATGAAGATGCTGATCGCAGATAGTGCTGAGGAATGTCGCCGGAGTCTGTTGAGGATCCGACGTCAAATAGAGAAGCTTAAGGAAGAGACTAGACCTGCGACCCACATCTCTGGGACTCAACTACTTAAACCAGTTCGGTATGCTCTTGATCTCCGGAGTGAAGTCTGTATAGCTTGCGGATCATCTACTAGAGCCCGAGAATGACGGTCTAACCCAAGCTAGTCGTGTACTGTCAGCTCACCAAATTTCTAACTGTACCATAGGCATTGAAGGTATTTAGGGCGAATATTAAAGTTTGTACTTGAGAATTGTCGGTTGAGGAGTGTAGTATTCAGTTAGCGGAGATGTATTGGAGTTGGTATTGATCATACTGAAGTACATTGAGCAAAAAGACGCTTCTGAATGGCAATGAACAATTCCAAATCTTACCTTACCTTACCTTACCATTTAGTTTCTGTAGTGAGCTAGCGCGGACATATATAATATATATTGTGAGAACTGAGGAAGGAGGTGAACGTGGTTTTCCGAGCGTAACTAGTAATTTAGCGCCTATAATAAATTTAGAATTAATCATTCTGGTTCCAATGAGCACGCATTCCATCCACGGATACTAGCATTCAAGAATATTTACTCTGTCATTGTTGATGGTAGAACAACCTCGCGGAGTCATGCAGATGTAGCTTTGACTGCAGATCTCATTCAAATTCAAGAACACTTCCATATTTGTTCAAGATTAGTTGATCCCAGCCAGGGTACAACTCTCAAGAGTAGAGGATAAGAAGATATGAACAAAAAGATTTTCATGCTTATTATGGACTATATACAGGTTAGCTATGAGGTATGTACAACTATTCAGCTTAACCATAATATTTGAATATCTGATCTATCTACCGGAGCCCAGAGATACCCGCACTTACGATTCATGATGTTGATCAAGCAAGTCGCATCAATTTCCTCTTGCCACCCTCGTCAAGGAGGGAGTCAACGAAGAATCCACAGAATAGTCAAAATCAAAATACATTTCCTCGTACCCTTCCCTCGTCATTTGTCCCTGATAATCGCGAGCGTAGCGAGACCTATCGGCATACACAGACGAATGCCTCGGTCCTTCCCATTCACGGAATAGCGGGGGAGAAGTTTTCGGCTCTCCGGGGGAATGATATTGAGAGGTCGAAGGAGAAGGGTCTGATGTGTCTGGAATATTGTAACGGGATGTTGCAGTAACGGCGTGGTGGTGAGATCGAACATAGCCAAGCTCAGACGGAGAGATGTCCGGAGAAGGGTATGCCTGCGATCCGGCTACGTTTTTTCCAGAGTCACCATTCTCTGATTCGACAAAAGTTTCATCTCCTCTTACGATCGAACCCGCCGTTTGTGGAGGTGACGATTGAGCAAAGGGAGTCATCGATGGACCATAGGATACAGAATACGAGTTGGGTGCTAATCCGTGCTAAAATTAGTAACTGTAAACATCGACGTATAATAAACACTTACGATAGGGATTTTGTGCAGGTACAGAATTGGGAAGGCTTTCGTAATATCTACCGTAGAAGTCTTTTATCGAAGGTTCAACAACAGAGTACTTGGGAGTCGGAGCGAACAAGTACGAAGGCGAGGGAGCGTAGTATGGGGTCAGCGGAGAGTAAAATCGAGTTTCCCTTTGCGTGTACGACACGGGCGAAGCTGAGCTGGAAGATAGGTATGGGGATGGATAATATTCATAAGAAAAATCCTCCTGGGCAGAGTCTTGGAGTACTGCATTGACTGCCCGGAAGTCGACTCGAGATGGGATTTCGTTTGCTGGTTCGCTGTGGGAGCTTTCGGTATGCTGGAATTCAGGGGCTTGATTGATCGGAACGAGCGTGCTAGCAGGCTGTTACGTAGAAAACGATGTTAAAAGTAGGACTGGACTGGTAATGACTAACTAACGAGACTTACATGTTTTTGCTTGATTATTTTTGTTTGTGGCGAGACCGACGGGCTGGACTGGCTTTTCGAGGACACTTTGTTACTGCTCCGAGCGGATTCAAAATCCTCCTACAATGGAATGAGTAAGAGAACATAGATAAGAAGAAGAAATCTCCCTACAGCGGGTTTGGAAGCGACCTCCTGTCGAACATCTTTCAGAAGTTCGTCATCGGCGGTCTTCTTGTACCAGTTGAGTAACCACTCATACTGTTCATCACTGATCTTCATGATCTCCGTTACCCTCAGCCGCTTGAGGACTGGAACTCGACTGCACTTGATATACGACGGACAGCTCCCACATTGCAAAGCCGTTGGACGAACGGGGCACGGTTTACCTTTCGCAGCACATTGTAAGCAGCCCTATATTATTTAAGAATCAGTAGGCGTTGCTGAAAAGAGGCTCGCCACAAAGAGATACATACCACGTCTTGATATCTGATATTGAGCTCGCGCCTATCCTTGAACGAGCCGTGTCTTCGATAAACGGCGTTGAACAGAAGCTTGATATCTTCAGTTACCCACTCGGGCTCCACCTCGACTGAGCTGCTGCTGTTGGGATTCTCGGCATATTTGCTTCGAATGGGTTCGCCGCCAGGATAATGATTCGTTCCAGATTTTTGACGTTTTCGTTCGATTTGGTATGTCTCGGAAGCGGTGAGAGAACTACGAGATCTTGATTTTGTGGGAGGAGGAGAATGAGTGGCCTGCTCAGGCTCGATGTCAACTGAGAGGCTCCGGCTGGAATCATTTCGTCGAATCGGCTGGCCACCAGTGCTGAATTTACTAGCTGCAGACCAGTCGCGTATCCCGTCAAATTGGTAAGAGAGAGATGGCGAAGGAGAAGGAGAAGTGGGATTTTCGAGAGGAGCGGTACGAGCAGATAAAGGCGGCCCAGGACCAGGACCGTCCCGACGGTAAGAATTATGCGGCGAAAACTCTTCAACGACGGAAGGATACCTTTCCATTGAGAGCGAATTATTCTGTAGTTTTTTCAATGACCTATGATTAGAGGGAGAGAAAGTGGGTGATGGTTGCGATAGAAGGCTCCATTTTGGTCTAAGGTGTCTTAGCGAGAATTGTTCCTGGCAGATTTCCGGCCGGATATGAATCGGTTGACCAATTGCGCGGAGCTGCAAATCCCTGCGTGGATTACCATGGACTCGCTTCCATTCTCGAGCGTCAAAAGTCTAAACGACTTGACCATATGTCTCATCTCATCGCGAGAATGTTAAGACAATACCGTTTCACAGTACATCTTGTTGGCAGCCTCCGAACGGAATATCCAATGTCCTGGACCCTCCTTGAATTTCAGTCGTTAGTCGTCGTAAGCAGTTTATTTCAAGGGAAATTTAGCCGACGGCTCGTACCATAACTAACTAAGTAATAAGAAACTTTTCCGGGTACTGTAAAATAAAACACGTTCTATATGATGAATATGTGACAGAATCGTGGCGCGCTGCAGGTAATGGTGAAAATGATCAAGATTATATCAAGATAAAAAGTGTCCCACCCCGAAAAAAGTTTTCACCCAATGTCCTACAACGAGCTGAACGCTGGACTTGGCCCTTTCTACTTCTACGTACTTTCGATAAAAGTTCTTTCACTGCTACTATTTTGACTCGTTTGCTCTGATTCCTTTTGATCCCGCTGTTGCTCTGCTCGGACTCGAGCTTTGACCTTTTCCACTTCGTATTCCCAATCAGTTCTCAAGCACAGTACAGTGCCGAAAACTGCACAATATACCAAAGATACCGTCAAACCGATCCACAAACCCCTCACACCTGCGGTAGCTTCGGGCAATGAAGGGTAAGTCGGATCATCTACGGCCATGGCAGTAACTTGGGAAAAGTCGACCCCAGATCCATTGTGTATAGACTTGAGATCGACAGGCACAGAGACTGGAAAAGTGGACGAAACAGACGATGTCAAGGTCGTCAAGTGCTTACTAAGCGAATGCACGACAGGATGGTCTGGCAACGAATCTGGGAGACCGACATCCTTGAAGGCAAGATAGACACCGAGCGGTACACCGAAAACGTAGTACGCGCTGTGGGTCAAACGATGAGCCCCGAGTATAAGCTTAATTTTCTAAACGAGAAATTCACCTCAAATTGAGAAGGGCCCCAGTGCCCTGCTTTCCTCGGGCTCGAAGAATTCCTCCGGTGATAGCTGCATTTCCATCGAATACTTGGAAAAGAGCCACGAGAGGTAAAATTGCCGCCACCATCGCAGCCACATCTACGATCAGATTAAACCCAGATAGTCAACTCCATCAAAAATGATACATACCTTGGTCATCATTGAAAAGATACGCCCACTTGTTTCGGAAAATCCAAAAGATCGAGCTGAATACTAATGCAAGTGCTAAACCTAAAAGAATAGCGGCCTGCGCCGCGAGTTTTGCAGACCGCGGACGAGCAAGCCCGAGCAATTGGCCGATTCGGACACTGGTAGCCACACCCAAAGCGAAAGGAACCTGGTATGACGTTGAGCATGAGACTAGCAGCACAGACTGAGATGCCAGAGCAGTAGGTCCCAATCTGCAATCTAAGATCAGTAAAACATGTCGAACGTGAGCAAATGGCACCTACAGCGAAGCGGCCAACCCAACAAGCTCCCAAGCCCACCATTCAGAGGCGGTTTGACCGACTCCACCCAGTCCGAGTCCTAGTAGAGTACTGAGACCAGTGGGATGGAGAGCTCGCGTCGACAAGGGATGCCAGGCGGACCGGATCTCAAACGCAGTTGAACGCTCAGCACCTCCTGAAGATTCAACGCGCAGATGAAGATCTGTAAAACGAGTGCGGTATTAGAATTTAGACGCACACGCAATATATTCATGAAACGCATACCGGGTGCTTTTGCGGGAGACGCGTTCCTTGAGGCACATCTTGAGCTAGCTGCGGTGTTAGATGACGTTGAAGCTTCGTTGAGTGTAGGCGATGGTGCACGAAGGGTAAGAGCATCCGTTCGTTCATCTTGAGCCTCAAGAGCTTCTCGGCGGTGTCTTCTGTCCCTTTCGATCTTCCAGCCCCATAGTACACTGCCTAAGGCGACGAGATTGTACGAGATGGCCGTCGAAAGTGGTGCCCCGTCGAAGCCGAGATGAAGATAAGGGGCCAAAGCTCGAGGTAACGGGCTAGGGTAATAGACTACGCGATAGCATTAGCGTTAGAGTTGCAGAAGAGAGGGTCGCAGAAATCTTACCTAGCAGTCCTGTCAGTAGCACGTTGACGCCGGCTACGACAGTTCCAATCTTGGTGGGTACACTGAAAAGACCTTGAGCTTGAAAATAACGTTTGGAGATCGTATTCAGAGAGAATGCAGGAAGACCAAAGGCGAGCTACGAGTAAATTCAGCACAGTCGGCCAACATCATCGAGGAAATTAACCTACCATAGCCAGATACCTTGCAGCTAATCTAGCGACATCTGGGTCCTGTCTCAGCAGCACCAGTATCCGTTCCGCATTGAGCCAAATAGATATGATTGGTACTAAAAGTAGAAGATATATTACGGCCATTCGTTGACACCAAAGACCGAGGAGCCGAGAATCTGCAATTTTGTTCTGATCTCGAGCTGTTCTCTTTCCTTGGACACGGGAAGAGTTCGTACTGGCTCCCCAAACTCCTGGGAGTACAGTATCCAAAGCTCCGGCCATTCCAATGACAATACTGAAGGACGTGACGTTTGCAGTCATGGAACCGAGAGTGCACGCGGCCAGTTCCACCTTGCCTGCACAGGATAAAGAAAACAAGATGTCAGCCAGTCAGTTCTACATCACATCGCAGGGGAATAGAGCGAAAAATTAAATGGGAGTTAACTAACCCAAATGACCAACAGCAAGAACACTCGTGATGAGCAGAGCATACTCGAGAAGTTGGGTTCCGAATACTGGCAATGATGACTTCAGGATGACAAGAAACTGCGTGAGTAAAAGTGGTAACGTTGGTATGTCTTCTGTCGGATCTCGCAGCTCATCCTCTTCTGCTTCACTATACCGTTCAGACCGGGCCTCTGTAGAACGGGAGCTATGGTGAGAATTCGAATGCAGCAGAGGGGTTGTTTCCACTGCGTATTCGCCAGCGAGGCGTTCAGAGCCAAAGTAAGCACCGTGTTGGGTTTCGATTGAAGACATTGTAGCCAGAGATTCTTGATTTCAATTATAGATAAGGACTGAGCGTTACCGCCTGAATCCTAAAGATGCTTCTGAGCTGCGCGCTCGTAAAGGACAATTTGTGATTCTAAAAGTCGTCAAGAAATTTTGGGGAAATGGAGTAGAACAAGACTGAGATGGTGGTGGTACAGGGATAAGAAAGAAAAAGGTGACTCGGCTCCGTTCCAATCGAAGTGGAACAGTCGAAATTCGGGGACAAGACTTGACCGTAAAAATTTTGCTCGGATCATCGGATCATGTTCGCGTTTGACCACGTGCGTGAATTCTCAGAGTCGCGTCGCGTCGCGGTCATCGCAAACGTTTCTACAAAGTTTACATTTCGTTCTAGTCGATTGCTAAGCCTATAACCTTTGTTTTTCCAGTACTGCGAGCTTTTGGGAAGCTCATGTTCGATATCTTAATCAATTAATTAAACATTCCCATCATGTTTATCCAATCAAATGGTTCGACCTGGTCGTGTGCCTCAATTCTATGACTAGAAAATGCTTCTCTTTATCAATATGTCGTATACTTTGCTACTTTCAGTTAGGCTTTTAAATATGTTTTGACATTTTCTCGAACAACTTTATTCCCGACCCTTGGATTCGAGTGAATTGTGCTATTTGAAGAGTATCAGATTTTCACACACTAGAATGTCCTTCACAGGTGTCTTGTACGCTTTGACTCGAGTCTCTTTTTGCGAAAGTGAGTAAAAAGAGTCAGGTAACTGTAAATATTTGAAAAATCTCCAGTTTTCATTATTGAGCAATTATCAAGAGATCAAGAAGACATGTTAATTTGTCTCGATGCAATTAATGCCAAGTCTTCCACGGAGGAAAAAGATAGGTTCGCGGGTCAAGCCGAGAGCCAGTCCAGATCCCCCGTTGACAGTCGCCATTCACACTTACATACATTCCGCAGCGACTTGGAGCGGGCTATATACATACTCCGCCGCATCACATCCTGGAGAATGAACAGCGCCATGGCATCTTGACCAAATAAAGATTCATTGACGCAATGCTCCGTATCAAGGAATTTAACCGGAGGTTCCTCCCAGCGTACCTCATTGGTTGACACGGATCATAATTTTTGTCTTTTTCACGCACTTGGCCTACGCAGAATTGCAGTCACCGTAAGACTTGGACGCACTGACTATGGCTGAATGATACGTTCCACTAGTCAAGCAACCTCCATCCTGGTCTACTCCCCCCCATTTTGAACGTCAATCCAAAGATTCACCCTAGCCGTACCATCCCTAATGCGTACTCGCTCTCCTATAGAGTCTAAGCACCATTGTTTACGCCTCACCATACATGAAAAAGTAAAAACTCTCGCTCTCGAACCTCTTATCAATGTTGCTGCCATACTAACTTTATCATGCATATTACTGCCAAGCAGCGGGCGACTGACTCCAACGCACTGAGTTCCAGTCATACTCCCAATTTGACCGGAAGAGAAGCCGATCCCTCCTGGGCCCTGGCTAGAATCTCGGTATAACGATTTACAAAAGAGGACTTCAAGGTCTTTCTCGAGTACTTGTTCTAAATCATACATACCAAGCCCGCTCACTGTACGTATATTTCCCTTTTCTCTACTTAACCATCATTCACACATTAATTTGAACATCGAAGCGAAAAGGCCTCGAGCTCGGCTCCGTTTACTTTGAACTGAGTCCTAGGGTAGGGCGAGTATAGTTCTGGGATGTGAATAACATGTATATTAACATTGGCATCCTCAACAGCTATATTAACATCATATTAACATGTTATTAACATCGTACTTCACAGGACTATGTGAATCGCATGTTACTAACATGTTATTAACAATGTTAATTAACAAATGTTAACGAATTTTGAATATTAGCCCTACCTTACGAGACTCTCATCTGAACATGTATATAAGAATACACAACTCCCCGAACTGTCAAAGAATATTATTGGCATTTTCGGTCCAAGTGAAGGCCCTCAAACTAGTCTCAAAGTTGGCAGTCGGACTTCAAGGCTTATTGTGCTAGATCCATAGATCCATTCAAGTGGATTTCAGCTTATTTACTCGAACCATTAGTCTCTGTTCTATTTGTACGTATATAGACTGCGAAATGCAGTGATCAAGTTAGCCAGGACTCGACTCTACAGAACCGTCGAAAGTGCTCCTCATTGACACCGGGACTCTTTTGAATATTGCCGTATTGGAAGAGCCTCTTACTACTTACTTAGCCCAGAAGGGAGAGCCTGAGATTGTGCGTATTTCAGGGAAGTGGCAATCTATGGCGTACATATGATGCGTACATCAAGCATTCAAAAAGTAGCCTCAAGGCATACTGTATGGGAGCGGCAACTCGGTTTCCAATCCCAATGTCTGTTCTGTTCACGTTCAACCTCGGGTTGGAGGGAGCGGCGTCGCAAGATGGAGGTAGAAAGATGGCACATAAGGGGAGAGCAGCGTGAATCAGCTGCGACTTGTCGAGCTCAACTACTGTTGGTGTGGTCCGACCTGTACTGCGAATACGCGCAATCCGATCACGTGGATCTCGGATCAAAAATATCCGCGTTTCCGTCTTTGGACTCTTCAATCTCTTGGGTAATATTCGAGGCGTTTTTTCTCTCTCAATCCATCAACAAGTTTTTCACCAGAAACTTGAGCACCATGGATGCCATTTGGACGTGTCCAAGTCTTCATTCGATGCAGTAAGACGATACTTAATCCAGACTGCGGATTTTTAATTGAATTCTGTCAGACTCGGATTGAATGCTGCGAAAAGCTAAGAATTACTTCGAGTAATACTGTACGTGAAGCTATGAAACGATGGAGGAGTCTCCGAGTGATAACGTGATTATTTACAACGATCAAGATATGATGATGAAAGTAAGAGTCAGAACAACATTGTCCAAGATACAAGTGCGTATCAGAGTATACTCTACATGCTATGTAATGAGAATCGACCTCTATCGTCGCTTGAACGCCAATGGAACGCGTAGCGGTCTAAAAAAACAAACAATGTGAATAAGAACTCCTATGATTATACGTGGCACCGCTCCGGGGCATGGAAAGGGAAAAAGCACGCACGTCATCGTAATCCCAGGTCTCAAAGCCAGCACACGAGCTTTGCGTTCTTCAAACGTCTCCCTCGCAAATTGGGGCTCCTCCTTGATTCTAATCTCATACTTCGAGACAATCATAGTAAAGACCGCTATACCTTCCGTTTCGAAGAACCTGGCAGGGCAAAAAGTATGTATGTATTAGAAACTGATGCAAAAAAACTCCAAGGGATGGATGTACTTGCGACCGATACAATCCTGCGGTCCTGCGAATAGAGATACAAATTGAACGTAGGTAATGGAACAAGCATAACCAGGTATAGAGTATTCTCACCAGCACTGAAGGAGATGAATGCATCGCGGGGCCAGTCCGATTCTAGGAAACGAGCAGGTCGGAATTCATCGGGATCCTTCCAGTAGCGGGCTGCGGAGGAGGAGGGTTCAAGACTCAACAATCGTGTATAAGACAAGCAGGGCACATACGGCTGTAGTGCAAGCCAACTACGTTAAGGCTGACATAACTGCCCCTAGGAACTGGAAGGATACGCTTTCCGCCTGTAGCGCTGCTTATAGTGAGGGTTGTATCCTCGGCGCTGTACTTTGGAATAGCGGTCACCTGGTAGTAAAACGCTGAGGTCGATTGCACCAGTGGATAATGGTAAAAAATCTCTTACCGGAGGAAACATGCGCAAGGTCTCGTAGAGCACCCTGTGAGATTCATTAGTGGGTTTGGGATAACACAAACTTTTGGTGAACAAACGCCAGGGATTTCCTCATATTTCTAATTTCAGAAGCCTCCGATGAGCACCAGCTCGTGCCGCGCAGCTCACAACTTACCGGTAGTCCCCCCTCTGGAAGTACTGAGTTGATATGCTGGAAAAGAGTCTCTTGCTGATCGAGGTATAACGCAAGAAGTGCAAATGCGAAGCAAAAAGTATGGGCAGTCGTCTACAAAAACAACATCAGTTAGGTAAAGGCTTCAAAGATATACTCTACCTCGTGCCCAGCTATGAGAAATATGAAGATGTTCCCCGTCAAGTCTCTATCCGTGAACGACGAATCGTCAGAACTGGCCTCAAGAAGATTGCTCAAGGGGTCATCCTTCTCCTCCTTCTTCTCTGCATTCCGACGACTCCAGATCATTTCCAGCATGTATCTCTAGAAAAATATTGTCAGCAAAAATGTGCGGGCGAGATAAGCTTCAAGTAAGACTACTCACATCCAGCTCTTCAGACGCAAGACGGACTTTGCGGGTAAATGCGGTAATTCCCATAGCCCATTCCGGAACAATAAGCTTAATGAAACAATTCGTCGATACCTCGAGTATAGCACTTTTAAAAGTCATTTTATGGTTCGGAGGTATACCCTCATCATCTTTCCAGGACATTCTCCGTCCGAAAGCTGCACGCCGATGTCATATTTTCATTCTCGACATTAATCCACCCAGCTTACCGGCAGCACCGAGAACGAAAAGCGCGATCTGAAGGGACATCTAAGTGATGCATCATGATCTCCCAACGAAATCAGACTTACAGGACGAGTTATATTTGCAGCAGACGTTCTCGAACAAATCTCCTACGATTCGTATAGTCTCGTTCCAAATGAGCTTGCCGTTTTTCTGGCGGGCTCAAATTCAGAAGACAAGTTATACACAGAGGAAACCAAAATGCACGTCGTTGAACGCAGGCGCAGCAATTTTCCTATATCTCTTCCATTCTTCTCCTTCCGAAGCGACGATATTATCTCCGAAGAACGACAGGAGTTTGTATACCATAACAGGCTTTGGGAACCTGGCACGGCCCGCTGTAACTTCCTGGATATCGATAAAAATCCGGCCGCCTAGAATTAACAATGTCACTGAGACCAATCTTGATAGCATCGACATCTACGAGATTCACGGTGATACCCGTGGTCGGGAAGATGGCAGCCTACAGCAGACTTGGATTTCAGGAGCGAACAGTGAGAGATCCGGGCTCGCTCCTTACTTGTACAGTAGCATCGAATCCCAAGTCCGCATAGGCTAAAAGTTCAATATAATAAGCCCTCCAATCTCACATACGGACAACTCACGTTTATATTTGTCCAGCCAATAAGTTTTCCTGCTTCTTGTTAAGCCCCGAATTTGGGGAAGAAGGCTTGAGACATAAGAACGTTGGGCAAATACAGTGAAGAAATGGGGATACGACCTGATAAAAATTGAGGACCAAATGTTTTGAAAGAAAGTAAACGTACCCTAATAGCTGCACCGCTTGTTTATACTCGAGATACTTCTGAATCGCATACAAGGCGAGGAAAGGTGCCCCTACAAAGATCAGCTTTGGAAACCAGGCTCCCATTGCAAATTTTCGATAGGCGTTAGACTTTGAAGAAATACACGGGAGCAATGGCGGAGGAGCTTTTCCATTGCAGAACGACTGTACATATTATGGCGTCGCTATGCGTCGTATTCGGTCTACGTTATCGGCGGCAGTCAAGACATCCATCATAGTCTTCTCTTTCAATTTCCCTACTCAACCATCGAACATGCATCGATGGTTAGTATAATGATTCCGAACTCGACGAAACATACGTACACGTACTCTATTATCAATTAAATCTACACAAAAACTCCGTGTATAACGACATCCATTACAGTAGTACTTTATGAGCATCTCGTAAAATTGGCAGCATATGTAGATCGCAATCTCATCCAACGTAACACCCACCCACCCATCCCTTTCACATCTTCACCTTCAACTCTTGCCCTCTCCACACAACCTTCACCACCAACCTTACCCAATCCACCCACCCCCACACAAATGCAATCATCCACCCCAACCCCCTCGTAAACAAATCCATCTCCGCAAAACTGAACACCGAAACATCCTTCACAGGCATGAGCAGCCTCCGACGCGAGATATCCCTCGTACACTGATCAAATACCTGCAAAGCTTGTTCGGCCGATGGGCGAGTTGTCGGTGAGGGGTCTTTCATGAGGGTGAAGAGGGGGCGGAGACATGGGACGGACTCAATGAATTAATGATGAGCTCCATTGAATGAAACGAGTTTTGACGAAATGGGAGAGGACTATGACGAACCTTTCCGAAAAACCCTTCCAACACAAGCCCTAGCACCTACACGTCCCCCTTGAACGGATCATAAAACCTCGTCGGTAAGCGATTCCCTTGAGCATCCAGTTCGAAAACCTCCGGTATTTCCTTATGCCACCCATGTCGAAATTGAACGAGCCGGCATTCAGAAAATTTGGTGAAAGGAACAAAAAAGAAGAGAGCATAAGTTGTATATGTGAATTGGAGTTATGTTACTGGCTGACCATTAAGTTTGCTGAGGTATTCTGTGAGTGCCTCCTAGGAGGAACAGATGGCCAAGAAGTGTCCGCAATAGCCTATGATGCCAGCTCTGTCCAGCTGGCCGTAGTCGTATAGAAGCAATTCACCGATTCATCATCGATGGTGGAATGCTCCCAGAATTATCAAGTCTGTGATGATAAGCAACCACTGGCTGCAGGCAGTCGCATTTGGTCAAGTTGGGGTTCATGGTCCCAAGCTCTGGACTTTTGGGAGAGAAGACGGGGTTATGTGAATATGCACCCTGATTACCAGTTACCAGACATAACACTAACCTCAATTGAATAGATATATCTTGAACAATGAAGGTCCACTGTGAACTTTATCCTATCGAGCAATGTTGGGGGTATGCAAAGAGAGTTTACCGCTTTTACCCTGAATCCAAGTGCAAGGATGTTCTTTGGCTCAATGCATTGAAAGCCTTAGATGAGATTCCAATTATCTCCATTCGCCGATTTTTTATCCGGAGCCAACATTTTATGGATGCATATACTCGAGGGCTGAATGGGCGGCAGGCAGCTTGGGCTACTCGAAAGTATTGAGGACATCGTGTCCTTCCTGAAGGGATTATGAGTGAACTTCTCAAAGAGAATGTTACGTAGTGTATATTTATTCTTTTTGTTATCATAGATATCTTATTTCTTGTACTTTTCTTGATGTAGCATAGATATCTTCACTTGTATCAAGTATATAGCCTGCATATTGACTGCTAAATGATGAATAATGTTGCCAGCTCTTATTGTAAAATCTCAAAAAAAAAAAAGTCATCTTGGCATGTATTCAAAGAGATTTTAGGCGGGCATTTGTGAGAACTGGTCTCAAAGTGAAGATACAGACAACAGAAGGTGGTAGCGCCGGGTTTCGTCTGAATAAGGTAATGTCACACTTGGATCACATGGCTAGCCGGGTTTATCTTAGCCTCCATTGGATCTGATTCCTTTTTTTAAAATGTCCATATCTTCAAATTCACCATGATGACCACGACCACAAGTGGAAACATGACCTCTTTAGTTGTCAATAACCCAAATTTCATCAAGTTTAACCCTGAATCTCTTTACCACCAGATATGGCAGTTCCATTGGGGTCAAAAACCTCGAATAGAGGGAAAGATTATGACTGTCTTCACCGTGCTTTTACCCAGTGAGCTGCGAGGAAAGCTGTGCATTTTCGATAACTACGCGGAAATAGACGCAGCAGTTGAACGAAACAGATTTCGTCGTGGTTGTTTAATAGTGGGTAGTCCAGGCATCGGTGGGCCCATTCCCCGTACCGAACGTAATCTGGTTAATGCTCGACTCTCAAAATAAGGCAAATCCACATACCTCCTTTATAAGCTTTCCCTTCAGCTCTCGCAGCGAAAGCCAACTTTCTATTATTCATACCCGGCCCTCCGTTTCTTCAATGATCAGGGAGCCTTTGAGGTAGTCGGTCAGGTGCCTGACCTCTTCTTTCACGATGACTTCCAAGGCGTACTTGCCCTCGTTGACGCGGAGAAGAGACCCAACCCACCACCTGAGATACTCTGGGAGAACTCTTCTCAACTGTCCGTGGTCTTCACGACATCCCCTAAGGCAGAGCGATGGCGAGCCTGGGTCAAAGATCGCTTCCCAGAAACTGTGATTTCAAAAGCTCCGGATTTTCAAGAAGCTCTCACCGCGTAGGTTTAGGCTCTGTATCCCATTATTTAGCTTAAGCTCTTGTAGATGGCAGCTATATAGGGTCGCCGACTCACACAATCGCATCATTCAGGGCGCCGTTCAGAATCATCTGAAGTTGCTGCAAGACGCTTGGACACATTTCGGTCCAGATCTTCGACTTGGCTTGAAGATAATGGTGTACGGTCTCGCCGCTTACGTTGAGCATCGCCGAACAGTCGAACTCGCTGCTAATTCCCTGGATTTCGAAAATTTGTCCAAGCTTCTTCTAGATGGCGCTAGTGGCACAGAAGTAACCCAAAAACTCGTCCGTTCCGTTCCTGATCCTTCGAGTCCTACCATCCTCGTTAATCGGATACGCTCCCAAACCGTTATGCGAATAGTGGCAATGTCGTATAGGAAGAAAGATCTGGCTCAACGACGACAGCTCTATTCTGCGTTATCCACTTCCACTCATTTCAGTACTTCCCTTGGCTGGCTCTTCGAGTCCATGGCCATCGACAAGCTGTCCAGGGGGAACATTACTGTAGAACTGACATCGCTAACAGAAATCAACCATCAACCATTGGCCTTGAAACTAACAGATCGCATGGTCGAAATCTTTCCCAAAAGAACTCTCGGGTGGAAGACGTCGCATTCCCAAACATTTTACGTTCCTGCGGAGGGGAATAACGCAACTTGGGATGCCTTCTTCTACTATAAGGATGGTCAAAAGAAGATCGGCGTTGGTCTTCAGATGACTGTTGGTCGAAAACATACCTTAAACTCAGATGGCCTGAATGCTTTGGACTCTCGATTTGAAGCTGCAATGGTCACGGAATTTTATTTTGTTTTCGTCACACCGCAGGATTATTCCTTCAAATTACCAAAGGTTACAAACAATCAGGAGAAGAGGTGGAGATTTTTCCAGCTGGGACTCGATGTCACAGATCTGGATCCAGAAGGTACATTCAATATTTATTTCTCAGGTCACTATCTCACTCCGATGTTTTCTCAGGGGAGATGTTGGCAAGAAGATTTAGGGAGTTCCAGGAAATCGACAAGGAGGACCTAAACATTGACGAAATGGACGTTGACTAAGCTTTTGATTCGGGGTTTTCAATGTAATGCGAATGATTCAATCAATACTATGGTTGTTAGGGATAGTTCTATTTTCATCAAAACGCGAATAATTTCATGATTTCTTTGAATAATATTTTTCTGAGTACACAGCTGAATTCCTATAGGCTGAAAACCCCTATAGTGAATTTCTGGGATTTTTAGCAATTTTACTGAGCTCAACGGGCAGCGGCCGAGGAGATTAGGGATAGTTCCACATATCAGTCACAGTGTTGTCACGGAAAAGCCGCAAGTCGGCACACGGCTCAGACGGCAATTGTTCGCGCTCGTTAATTCGTTCGCACTCGTTAGTTCGTTCGCGCTCGTTAGTTCGTTCGCGCTCGCCAGTTCGTGCACATATCAATAAAATTTCAGGGTAGGCAAGAAAAGGACTGATTATTTCGACAAGTACAGACAGAAATACTACGTGAAAGCTAGTCAAAATCTCTATTATCACCAGGAGCATGTTGGGGAAGAGGAATGGGAACAGGACGAGGATGTGAAAGTGGTGGGTAAGGGAAATGGGATGCGGCCTGGGAAGAGGATGGGTATAGGAAAGAAAAAGTATAGCTGGGCTGAGACTGGGGTGGATTTTCGAAACCAAATCTACGGCTTGGACTCTGTGGAGTTGGAGAGCGGCGGCGGAATGATGAGGGCCCAGGAGTTGGAGAACGGCATTGAGATAATGTTCCTCGTGCATCGTTCTCCTTGGGCAGCGAGTCGTCGGGCTGCTTGCGCTTTTGTGTGAAGAGACCAATGTACCGCTCGTGGTCTTTGAGGTCTGGGCATGTGTCGAAATGAGAGACGATTCGTGCGCGGAGTGCATCCACATTCGCGTTGTCAGACGATAGGTTGAGAGCGAAGCAGATATCGATGAGAGCACTTTTGCTCTTGGATTTGAGTGACCCGGTGAAGGTGGAACCGCTTCGCTCCTGGTCTGCGCGACGAATGATGTCGGCATGCTCTGCCTGCCTTCGCTTCTCCTTCCTGTCTGCTTCGGCCTTCTTCTTCACCGCTTTTTTTGCTGCATCAGCAGCTGCCTGTTCCTTGCCTTCCCGGGACGTCAAAACTCTGGCATCTGTGACCACCCGTCTAGAGCCATCCTTCTTCTCTGCCTTCTTGTTGTATTTGTGCTTCAA
Source organism: Collybiopsis luxurians FD-317 M1 (assembly GCA_000827265.1). Classification (NCBI taxonomy): domain Eukaryota; kingdom Fungi; phylum Basidiomycota; class Agaricomycetes; order Agaricales; family Omphalotaceae; genus Collybiopsis; species Collybiopsis luxurians. The sequence goes on along the minus strand of KN834781.1, from coordinate 422,975 downwards.
GATGCTGAGCTCCTGAGCTGACAGAACTGCGTGTGTGGTGGCAGCATCCCGTTGTGATTTTGCGTTGCGAAGTTCCTCTTCAAGATCGGCAATATGGCGCGCGTATTCAACTTCTCGGAGTGTGCGTGGCAGAAGACTCTCTTTGGAAGAGCTGGGAGTCAATTCTGGGGCTTGGAAGTTACGTGAGGATTGCCGGCGAGTGTGTCGTGGCAGGGAGGTGGGAGAAACAGAACGAGAGGGCATGCTTGGATCCGCGTGACCATCCTTGTCTGATTGTTCATCGGAATCTGATGGAGAAAAGCTGTCATCGGCCGAGTCCGAGTCCGAGTCAGACTCTGCATATTTGCCTCGTTCTTCCTCCCTTTCTTCCCTCATCTCCAAGAGAACCTGACCGTCAAATACCGCATCATCAGAAGAGGCGTCTGGAGCATGCGGGAGACGTCTAGGAAAGGAATCCGGTAACTGGTTCTTGGTAGATGAAGGAATGCTAGGTGCGTAGTCAGCAGCTGTGAAGACTGAGGGATTTAATGGTCGGATTCCAGACTTTCGCCAGGATGCCAAGATTGTTGTCTCCTTAAATGCCCCCTGCCTCACTTTCCAATACTCTTTCACCACATTTCGTAACTCCATTGGTTCTCCAGTCTCACCCAATACAGTATCACAGCGGCTGAACCACGCAGTCTGTAACGGTCCAAAGCAACCAACATCCAGGGGCTGGAGACGATGAGTGGTATGCGGAGGAAGACAAACTAGGATGATGTCGTTTTTCAGTGCATGGTCAATCCAATCTTCGCTAATGTGAGACCCATGTCCGTCGAAGAGAAGGAGAATTGGTTTTTCAGTTGTATTTCGCTTTTGCGCGTGAGGTATGAAGCATTGTCTAAACCATTCGAATCCACACTCATCATCTGTCCAGCCGTTATCAGAAGTTGCGATGCTTTGGAGTTTTTAATCAGTAATAGCATGTCAAACGAGTGGGATACATACAGAATGTCATCGTTGACCTCCATCCACTCTGGGAACTTTCCAACACCTTTGAAGACGAAGCAAGGTGGAATCTCAGCCGTACCGTCTGCGCAGACACAGTCGATGACTGTTACAAGTTCAAGACTATCACTTTTCTGCCGGTACATCATCTTGTCCTCCCTCGAAAAGAAGTACCGTTCCTGCGTGTTCTTTCGGCCTCCTCCCAGCTGAATACCCTTCTCGTCCATGTTGTAGACATTCTCCCAAGGGATGTCTTTATCCTTTAAGACCTCGTTGAGAAGCTTGAAATGACGGTGAACAGTCTCGTAGTTGAAGGCCTGTGCTCGTTTCGGATCTAGACCAGAGCCTCGTGCAGTCTTCATCTCTGCTGCATGTTTCTTCCTGAAATTTCGTATCCATGTTCTCGAGACCGTATTCTTTTCCATCGTTACATTTTTCGCCTTCAGAATAGCTTGTACCTTCTGTCGGAGCGTCCGTTTGTTGACCGGCAGGCCTGCAAGGCCAAGATAATAAATCCAATCGAGGAGAACTCGTTGTTCTGGTCCAGTCAACAGGGCCTCTTTCTCATGTGCTTCCTTCTTCGACTTGATGCCTTTGATGCGGTTTTGGAGTGTCCTAGCAGGGACATTGTGGAACCTTGCGGCTGCAGCCACAGTTGGGAATTTACTAGTGAGCTGGAGATCCTCCTTTGCTAGTGCCAGCCTTTCCTCAGTAGCATTGCTGATTTTACGTGGCTTTACAGAATTCGTCCGAAGAGTTTTTGACCTAGTCATTGCAATCGTTGTAGAGCCTGTAGTAAGAACTTGCGCGGTGACAGTGCTTGTATTCCATGCCGAGCCGACGGCATGTCCTCCCGCTAACTCAATGTCACGCTCGACACATCTTTCACTTCGTTTTGTTTCTCATTCGTTCAGTTCTCCATAGATTGTTATGAAATTTTGGATTTAGACTCTTTAGAATGTAAAATCAGGCTCTAGTCCCTTTAATCCATTTTTTCTATTTATTATTATAGTGTTCCTGGTGGTTTGATGAAAGCAAACAGTTTCGGGAATCTACTATCCCCTCGACAGCTCTGTATCCCCTTCAAAATCTCCCAATGTAAGTAGACAGAAATCACCATTACTATCTAAACATGCTATAAAAAAAATATCATGGCCATCCAAGTAGCGGAAGGCCTTTATTTTGGCAATTTTTTGCAATTAGAACTATCCCTGTCCACGAACTATCCCTAACAACCATAGTATCTGTACTTTGTGGGTTTTTATGACAGCTCGTCAAGAAAACCTAGGCCAAAATTAAAAAAACGCGTGATGATCGCCGCCAACGGCCCGGCTCGGCTGGTAGTAAGCGCACCAGAGCTTTCTTTGCCTCTTCGCTTTTTGACATTTTGTACCGTCCTACCAATGTGAACACAACCTTTCAGGATGGGATATTACTATAATGCTGGAGACTGGCGACACTGAGCTGCCTCTGGGGCTTCTTACATATACTTTGAGTGTATTCCCGTCGTCATTGGAGCTACTGGAGCTCAGGAATATATACATGAGCTAATGTACCAAAAGAGCGCCCCGGCGCTAAACTGAAAGCCGAGTCGGGCCATTGGCGGCGATCATCACGTTTTTTTTTATTTTGGCCTAGGTTTTCTTGACGAGCTGGAAGAGTAGCCTAGAATCAATGTCGAAGCATTTCATGCATTACAGCTGGTCAATCAACTTGCAGACGTCAGAACGCATATTGGATGCTACTTGTAACAGCGCCAATACACGTGCTATGAGTCGGATATTCTTTGGCTTCTTTCAGTCTCTTAATATTATATTACGTTCATATTCAAGGTCTAGCACAATGTAGGAAGAAGGGGAAGTACACGTACACGTACTCTATTATCAATTAAATCTACACAAAAGCTCCGCGTATAACGACATCCATTACAGTAGTACTTTATGAGCATCTCCTAAAATTGGCAAATTGGCAGCATATGTAGATCGCAGTCTCATCCAACATAACACAGCACTCACATAACAATAACATACATACCGCACCCTACCAGACCCCATCCTATTCACATCTTCACCTTCAACTCCTGCCCCCTCCACACGACCTTCACCACCAACCTCACCCAATCCACCCACCCCCACACAAACGCAATCATCCACCCCAACCCCCTCGTAAACAAATCCATCTCCGCAAAACTAAACACCGAAACATCCTTCACAGGCATGAGCAGCCTCCGACGCGAGATATCCCTCGTACACTGATCAAACACCTGCAGAGCCTGTTCGGCCGTCAGCCGAGTGGACGGTGACGGGTCTTTCATGAGGGTGAAGAGGGGGCGGAGACACGGGACGGACTGTAGTGAATGAATGAATTAATGAAAGATGAGCTCCATTGAATGAAACGAGTTTTGACGAATTCAGAGAGGACTACGACGAACCTTTCCGAAAAACCCTTCCAACACAAGCCCTAGCACGTACACGTCCCCCTTGAACGGATCATAAAACCTCGTCGGTACGCGATTCCCTTGAGGATCCAGTTCGAAAACCTCCGGTATTTCCTTATGCCACCCATGTCGAAATTGAACGAGCCGGCGTTCAGAAAATTTGGTGCTAGATCCGAGGTCGATGAAGATATAGCGTACGGGGGTGTCGATGCGATCCTGTGGGTTGATTTCTGGGGAGTCATCTGTTAAGAAAGATAAGGAGCATATGGCAAAGGACGTACGAGAAAAACATAGACTCGATGCATCCAGCATGATATTCTCCGAGCGTATGTCGCTGAAAACGTATAAGATAAGCATCCGTTTGATGTACAAACGAGTATACGGACTCACCGATGCGCAATATTATGTTCGTGAAGAAATGCCAATCCCTACACAGAAAACCATCGTCAGAAAGCCACTTCCCCATTCAGCCTGTCAAGTCACCCTGTACCTCCAAAATTTGCTTCACAAATTCCAACACCTCCCATACCAACCTAAACGGCAAATCCCTCCAACTCCTCGCAAACGGAAACACAGCAATGAACGCATTCGCGTACCCCGCCATACTGAGATCCGCCATCTCTGCCGGGGTGAAGACTTCGAAACAGTCGATCATTTGGATGCAGTGGTTCCGTGGGTCGTTGGCGATAGCTGGGGAGGAGAGGTATTGCAGGGTTTCGATTTCGGTGGAGTCTGGGGTGTTGAGGTCGGGTGACATGGAGATAAGCTTGAGGGCGACGGTGGTGCCATCGCTGATGCGAGTAGCGTCGATGACGGTCAAGGCGCCAGTAGCCTAATAAAGCATGCAGAAAAAATTATAGAACTGAGAGGAGACGGATAAGGAGGGACGTACGGGTTCTGCATCTTCGTACTCGTACTTCCATGTTGGTTGCATCATCAATTCCGACGTAGTCAGCCCTTCCTTAATCCACGACCCAACCCATCCCGGACGATATCGGGAACGTAATTGGTATCCCCGACGTTCGAGGTACGGGTAGAGATCAGCCCATTGCGTTTCTTCCCTTGTCAGGCCGAGTGGGTAATGAGGGTCGTCCGATTCAGATTCAGATTGGGGTAAAGGAGGGAGAGAAGAGGAAGTTGCTGCCATTTTCAACGAAAGACTTTTTTTTTTTGAACTGAAAGAGCGACTTGGGTAGAGTAAGGACAGAGTCGGAAGGAACAAAGGCGGGTGGTGGTTGCCTAGAGGAGATAAAAAGACAAAAACATGGCAGGGTCGTTCGCGCCGTTATTACCGGGTCCGTAAAATGAAAAAAGCGAGTAAGCAGATATTGCTCATTATCAGCAGCTTTGAAAGAGCCTTTCAAGGCCATCAGTAAGGGCCCAGGCTGCTTGATATTAGCTATCTAGGTCGGTCGCTGGCGGAATCAAGGTTTCCATTTGCCTAAGAGTTCGAACTTTGACCTCATCGTTGGGCCGATGAGTGGGATATATGACAAGGGTAATGGGGCTAGAACGGGGCCCATTACTGCTGCCAGTTGAATCGTAGACGAATCCGAGCAATTCAGGGAGTGTGAAGGATGGTGGTGGTCAGCGGGGGGATGAATTCCGAGAATCGGAGGGGATCCGACTACACGCGCGCACGTGCTGAGAATATGTAAAGGCTATGCCCGGAGTTGGACGCGTCGCCCAGTGCCAGTTTCAAACTGAAAGTTCCTTGACATTCGAAGCTGAGCTGAACTCTCACTCGAAGCATTGCCTTGAACCTTCAACCACCCTCATCAATAACAGGCATGAACACTTCCCGCTATGGAGCTAGATACGCCCAATAAAATTGCTAGCATGTGCGTCTGCAGTCTTCTGATTCTGCCTTTCTCGGCGTCCTGTCCATAACAAGCGGCGCATTCTTCTCATCGGTAAGACCACCTCGGCAGCTGTTTTCCCAAGACTGGGACAAGGGCAAAGTTCCCCGAACTTCTTAGACAGCAGTCGGCTTATTTTTGAACGCGGCACAGCCTGACCTCGTAGACTGGGTTTTCAATCTTCGAACTCCTGTCTCTAGCAAACGTCGATTCGTCCATGGCATCTAACGAGATCCGAAAAATCAACTTGGGAAATATGGTACACATCATCCTTGGGAAATGTGAAATTTCGTTCTGATTCTAGAGCCTCCGTCTTGATATCATTAATATCACTGGCATAAACTTGGTATCTCCATCTCTATTCCTTCCGCAACTTTAAATCCCATATGTACCGCAACTCGAGAAGCCAGAAGCCCGTTTCTGCACAAGGTTAACCTCGCCGCAAACTTTGAACGTACTCCAAAAAAGCCGTGCAACATTTACTTACGATGAGATCGGTCGTATTTCATCATTCTGGCATCGTGAGCAGAAAGGCAATCCATGGCCGTATTTCACCCAACCAGCACTGAGCCGTGGCTATTCTCGATTCTCGATCATTCCAATTACTCTTGGCCTGGTACAAGCGACGACGGAAGTATCACCGATGGACTCCAACGTCATGGTTATTTTATCATATTACACTTCTGGACACACCCACGCCACGGCATTACGGACCTACGGTCATCTGTGCCCATGTAAATATCGCAAGTACCATTTGCATAAGCGCCTTCGAAACCTTTAAAAGAGACCCTCCAAGCAGTCCCCAAGATCATCAGCACATCCTACAACCTCTCCTTTGTAGTGTTTTTGCGATCCGCACCTCACTTTCTCACTTCCGCACCTGCTCTTTCTTTCCATCCTTACCATCCTCCTCATCATGAAATTCTTCACAACCCTCTTCCTCTCCGCTGCCGCAGCCACCCTCGCCGCCGCCGAAACCCTCCAATACGACCCCACCTACGACAACGGCGACCAATCCCTCGCCACCGTCGCCTGCTCCGACGGATCCAACGGCCTCCTCACCAGAGGCTTCACAACCTTCTCCTCCCTCCCCACCTTCCCCAACATCGGAGCCTTTGGCCAAATCAAAGGATACAACGACGCAAACTGTGGAACGTGCTGGCAGGTCACGTACACCAACGCGCAGGGCCAGTCGAAGACTCTGACAGTGACTGCGATCGATCATGCCGGGCAGGGACTGATTAATGTATCGGAGGAAGCGATGAACACTTTGACGAATGGGAATGCGGTTGCGTTTGGTGCGGTTAGTGTTAGCGCTGTACAGGTCGCCTCGTCTGTTTGTGGGGTGTGATTACAAGGTATGTAAGCTTTGAGTGTTTTAGCCTGCCGACGGTACTGATAAACTTTCTGTCTGCAGATGATTGGCACTTTATGATTTTAATGTCGTCGTTTTCACACTTGCTGAAATGGACTTTTTTGGACTCTTTGCATTTACACATTCTTGATGCTTAGCAACCTTGTATCAAATGGACTTGTATGGACTTGTTGAAATAGGTAGTAGTGCTTGAAATCGAAGAAGACTAGAGTACTTAGTCATTCACATTTGAATTCAACCCAAACATTGAATCGTCCATAGCATCTAACGAGATCCTGAAATCAACTTGGGAAGGGAGTATCTTATATCTTGGGACCTTACATCATCCTTGTAAGGTAGGGTAAGGTCTATGAACTGACTAACTCCTACCAGCTTGGAACTGAGAGCTGATACACCGGGAAATGGGAAATCTCGTTCTGATTCTGTGACTAGAGCCTCGCACTTGATGCCATTAATATAAATTGGCGTAGAATTACAAATCCTATACCGAGAAGCCTCGCCGCAAACTTAAACGACGATGAGATCGGTGCAAGAAGTAGTAGTCCCCACGGACCGTACTACCTTCGTTATTCATCCTGAGTAGAAAGGCAATCCATGACCGTTTTCACCAACTAGCGGTGCTCATTCCATTATTCTTGGCCTGGTACAAGTGATGACGGGAGTATCACCGACGACCCGGTATTACAAGTGTACAGATTTACGGACCTGCGGTCATCTGTGCCCAATGCCCATTTACTATTGGCATAAACGCCCTCGAAACCTTTAAAAAGATCCCCCAACTTGAAGCAGTCTCCAAGATCATTAACACATCCTACAATCCCCCCTTTGTAGTGTTTTTGCGATCTGCACGCAAAAGTACCTTCCGCACCAGCTTTCCATCCCTATCGTCATCTCTATGAAGTTCCTCACAACTCTCTTCGTTTCCGCTGCCGCCGCTACTCTCACCGCCGCAGAAACCCTCGAATTCGACACCGTCTACGACAACGGGAGCCAATCTATCAATACCGTCGCCTGCCATCGCTCCGGCCTCCTACCTCAAAATGTCGTCAACTTCGCCTCCCTCCCCACCTTCCCTAACATAGGAGCCTTTGGCCAAATCGTGGGATTTGACAGCCCATACTGCGGATCGTGCTGGGAGGTCACGTACACTAACGCACAGGGCCAGTCAACGTCGCTGAATGTGACTGCGATAGATCACGCTGAGGAGGGGTTAATAAAGGTATCTCAGGAAGCAATGGACCGCTTGACGAATGGGAATGCGGTTGCGCTTGGTGCGGTTCCTGTTAGCGCGGTACAGGTCGCTGCGTCAGCTTGTGGATTGTAATTGCGAGGTAGGTTAGAATATTTTGGCTCGTCGACTATACTTACAGACTTCAAATCCATGCATAGATGATTGGTTTTACGGTTTTGATGTCGTTGTTTACGCTTGCTGAAATGGACTTCTTCGCATTTACTTTTCGATAGCATTTGCGGTATCAAATGGACTCATTTCTTTTTGAAATATATAGTCTTGGTGTATCAATACGACAATCTTGAACAAGTACTGCATGCCTTGAGAAAATCGCAGGAATACCTCCAAACAGACTAGCTTGCTGATTCTTCAATCGAATCAGTCCGTCAACGACCCTTTGACAACCAGTCAGTAAGATCCGAAAAAGGCTATACTCTACATAGTCCAAAGTTGATTTTGAAGCATAGGTGTATATAGCTGCCCCGCATTGCTCACCCCTCGATGCAGCGTCTAAGATTGTAACTATTTCCCCTGATCGAAAGCAATAGCAACGAATAGAAGAATAGGGATGAGTCCGAGGATGGCATGAATTTTAAGGTTCCATGAAAGCTGGGGGATATAAATCAAGCGCAAAGCACAGCAAGGTATAGAAATTCAAGCCTGCGTATTGAGGTGTTTCCTCGCCGGATCCTGGTTACGCCGACGACCTTGCCATCGAACCTGCAAAAAACCTCTCTGATTCTGTCAGCGATAAACTTTCCGCCGAGCGTAACGACTGGCCATTTGGTTCGTTATCCTTGGACTTAGTCTTGCTCTCACTCTTCAGCATTCCCCCCTCCACAATTTTTGCATAGAAGTAAAGATGCATATACGCTTAGCCACAGAGGCACGATCACGGGGTTTCAGGACACCACACGCGTTGCCCGCTACGACTTAACAGTACCCTTAATTTCTAAGCCCTTAAGATGAAGACTGCCCTAGCTTGACCATTGCCATCCTCAATCGACTCAATCCGTCTTGAAAACCTGGTCGGTAACATCTCTACCGGCGAAGCCTACATAGTTATTCAATTTGAACTCAGCTTGAACACCGATTCGTCCACAGCATTCAATGAGATCCGAAAATCAACTCGGGAAGGGAAGTACGGGATATATCTTCGGACCTCGCATCATCCTCGTAAGGTAAGGTAAGACTTATCAACTAACTAACTAACTAACGGCTACCGACTTGGGACCAAGAACAGATACACCGGGAAATGTGAAATCTCACTCTGATTCTAGAGCATAGCAGTGGTGTGTATCTCTGTTCCTTCCGCAACTTTCATTCATGTAATGCTGCGACTCATATGTATTCAGACTAGAGAGCTTTAAGTCCTGTTTCTGCACAAGATCGGCAACAGCCTTGCCGCAAATTTGAACGACGATGACATGAGTGGAAGTAGTAGCTCCGCAGGCCGTACTTTGTCATTCAGAGTCTCGAGCGGGAACGCAATCCAATCCATAAATCGTGTTTCAACAACTAGCGGTGCTCATTCCATCCTGGTACAAGCGACGACGGGAGTATCAGCCACCCACGACGTGAAGACCTGTCGTTGCAACTATATACAACTTCACGGTCCTACGGTCATCTGTGCCCAATGATATAAAAGCCCTGAGGACCTTTAAATGGAATCCTCCAACTTCAGACAGTCTATCAGCACATCCTACAATTCCTCCCTTGTAGTATATTTGCGATCCGCACACACAAGTACCTTCCTCACCAGCTTTCCATCCCGATCAGTTTCGAACATTCCCTTCTCTGCCTTCCACTATGTCCTTCGACGAGAAACCAGGACACGCCGTTGACCTGTCGCATCACCTTTCAGCTGTTGCGCGAGCGCGCACAGTGTCTCCATTGACGGACTTTCACAAACGTTACGCAGGCAAACCGGGGGTGATAAACCTCGCGGGAGGTATTATTTTTTTCACATCTCCAGTCAGGTCTGCTCGTTGATAACGCTGGACACAGGTGTTCCTAGTCCTGTGTATTTCCCTTGGACCTCAGTTTCCGGCGAAATCCTTGTCCCAGATTCATTTCCATTGAAGGTAGAGGACGAAAAGTCGTCCCTGTCTTGGCTTTGGAAACTAGACAAGGAAAGGACGGCGTCTTTTACTGTCCATAAATATCCTCAACATCCTGGAGATATTAACATGGGAACAGCCTTGCAGTACGGTAGGTGTTAAATTACATTCAAAGCTTCGATGTACGACGGCATACAGGTCCTGCTACGGGATTACCCCAGCTCCAGGATATCCTTCGAGAATTTGTCGGCAAGGTTTTTCAGCCTGCATACGGCAACTGGACTACCTTGATGCATGCCGGAAATGTGGATGGCTGGGGTAAAGTTGTGCAAACCATCGTTAACCCTGGGGAGGCAATTATTTGCTCAGAATGGACATATCCAAGCGCCTTGGCCGTAAGTAGCTCCTGAAGTCGTACATTGTTCGCCGACAGACTTCCCCCGTCGCAGTCCGCTCGACCGTACAATATGAAATTTATCCCTATCACCTCGGATAGCGAGGGAATTGACAGCACCTTACTGCGCAAGACGCTCGCGGAATGGGATGAAAAGTCCCGTGGAATGCGCCGGTTGGTAGTTCCCTCTCGGTGAAGCCAGAACTGTGCCTCATGTAGTCAACAGGCCGCGTTGTATGTATTGTGTGCCGGTTGGAGAGAATCCCACAGGCATAGTAAGTGCATTTCTATCGCTGCCGTGTACGCTCTGAATCCTACATTATTCCAGACCATGAGTGCTCGAAGAAAGAAGGAAATTTACAAGATCTGTGTTGAATACGGTCTGCTATCTTCGTCTGTCTATACGCACTTTGTGACTCAGAATCCTCGCTATAGATATTATCATCGTAGAAGACTGTCCCTACTATTTCCTCCAGGAAGGAGAATATGTACCCAAATCCGAACGTGGCCCTGAACCCGAAATGAATGATGAAACGTTTATCGCCAGTCTTGTCCCCAGCTATCTCAAGTAAGTGCTAGTGGATCAAGGTGGAACACTTGCTAATCTTCAACAGATTCGACTACCAGGGTCGAGTCATCCGTCTCGACACCTTCTCCAAGGTAAAAATGCGCTTTTTAAACTGTAACGGTTTTCTCACTTGCGCAGACTATCTGCCCAGGTGCTCATCTAGGATGGTTCACCTGCAATCCTATGTTCGCAGAGCGCTTGGAAAGAATGGCAGAGGTATCGACGCATGCTCCCTGTGGGTTCACTCAGGTGCAATTGCCCTCATGTTGCTTTCCGACGAGTCATCGCTGATACGGGAATAGATCCATGTCACTTCTTTACTTTTAGAATGGCAGTACAAAGGGTATATGCGGTGGTTAAAAGGTAAAAGTTTTTTTTCGCAGTAGTTGTTCGTTCTAATACATCATTTAATTTAGCCCTTCGCCTGCAATACAGGCAACGTCGGGATTACCTGCTTGATTGCCTTGCTGAAGAATTTCATCTTCAGTCATCAATGTCAACGCAGGGCTATACCGCTGGAGCACTCATATACTATGCAAGCCTTAAACCGAAGCGGTCTTTCGTTTCTCTGACTGAGAAAAATGAAGCTTTCTCGAGACCTGTCTTCTCTTTCGTTCCTCCAACATCTGGGATGTTTGTCTGGGTAAAAAATTTCATACAGATTTGGCAGGCTTTATCTAACCTTTGGCAGCTTAAAATACACTTTGAAGAACATCCATCCTTTGCGATTGTCGGGTACAAAGCCCTAGAGTTGAAGCTCTGGTCTGAGCTTGCAGAGGCCGGTGTAGTCATGGCCCCAGGAGCTGTATTTGCTGCGATCCCAGTTGATGATGAGACTGTCGGAGACGGCCATTTCCGGGTCAGCTTCAGTAATTCGACCGTGAGTCCCCCTCTTTTATAATATTCGATCATTGAAGATGATGAACTTCCGCAGCCGGAAGAGTTCAAGAAAGTGGCTAACATATTTGCTATCGTTCTCCAGAAATTCATGAGGAAACAAGCAGATTGAACGAGGTAGACATGTAGATATTCCTCAATGTATTCTGCACCTTTGGACTTCCTGATTCCGAGTGTTATCGATTGGATTGCATTTTGGAGACTCAGATCATATGAGCGAGACTTTGACCGCAGTCCGCATAATAAGTATAATAAGTATTCCTCTCGGTATGGGCAGGGCATCTTGGTTTTCGCCAAAACTGCTCGGATCGGCTCGGCGGCATTCTCACTGGGATTGAACGAACATTGAACATACATCATTTCCATTCCTTTACTAGACCCCTCTCCATGTACTGCGCCAGATGGAGGTATGGCAACCCTTCTAAGCCATTTCGAAGGCATCGCATTCGGTCTGCGGTGACCCACTGAAGCTCGTACGAACGCAAAATGCCCTTGCGTAGTTCATGTCAGTGCCACTAGGCAGTTTCGCTTCTCCATACAACGTGAGGTAAAGATAGAAAGACAGACGATTCGGATTAGTTGCTACATGCCCGAAGGTGAAATACGTTCTGGATCTTTGAGTTCACGTACCTGCGGTTCCAGGCATTAAATACTTAGTCGCGCGCAAAAGTTTGAGTGTACCATCTATCTCTGCATTCGACACCATGTACATATGTAGCTCCCCCCGTCTTGTTGACCCCGTTGAAAAACCATTCGTGTTTTTGTACAATGCCTAAATACCACACTGTTTCCTTCCTTTAACATCATTATAGTAAAAGCAACATAGAAAGCGAAAGCAATAAATAAAACAAGAGATGATGATCTAAATTTAGTGTGATTGTAAGGTGCTACAGAATACTCAGAAGGCAAAAAGTGCGAACGAAACACGCACAAAGCGAAAGACATAACCGATTGTGAAGTACAAAAATTCATGACTGAACATTGAGGCGTTCCCTCGCCGGATCTCTGGTTAGAACGACCCTGCCATCGAACCTGCAGAGCACCTCCCTGATTTTGTCAGCGGTGAACCTTCCACCGAGCGTATCTTCATCGAACGACTGGCCAGTTGGTTCATTATCCTTGGCGTTGGTCTTGCTCGCACCCTTCGGCATTTCCTCCTCCAGATCTACTAGCTTTTCCGTCTCGGCTGCTTCAGCCAAATTACGCGAAGTAACTCCATGAAATAACATGAGCTGAATCTTCCGTAACCATATCCGATAGCGGAAGCGTGCAGTGGCGGTAGGTGGCGAAAATTTGCCATTTGTGCAGAGTATGCTTTTCTTGTCAAAAAGATACTCGTCGCCTCCGTTGATCCAGGCTTGAAAAGGAGGGTCCTTGACCTTCTTCCCCGGTCTGGAATAATCACACCCCAGTATGAGAATCAAATAGAAAAAGGATTCGGCGTCATGGCGATAGCGAGGTGGACCGTTCCAATTGATATAATGCTGTTCATAGGCCATGAACGGACGAGTACCGGTTCGATGCTTGGAGGTTGGTGTACGGTCCAGGTCGTCAATGCAGGTGGCAAGATCAAAGTCGTTCAGAACGCCATAAATTTTACCCTCTATGCGGCGGAACATGACATTGTTCATACTGATGTCACGGTGAAGAACACGCCCTATATCGTGAACCCACTCATGGCCTGAATGCGTGGTGTTAGACACTAACAGACACCTAGAGAAAATGCAACGTACATTGGAAGGCGTCGTACACGACTTGAGCTTCTTCAAATTCACATTCCACCTCCCAAATAGGAAAAATTCTCTCCTGAATGGATCCCCGGATTACACGTCCCTTGTGTATCTCCTCGTCGTCCAATTTATTTTGCAATTTGCCTTGCACGCCATGGCCGTCAAAAGGAATAGTGAAAGAACACAGGAGGTTGGGCAGATGATTACAAACCCACGTATGTGGGCCTGCTGCAAGGTTGAGCAAGTGACGAATGATTTCCTCTTCGTAAACTCGTCCTGCTGCGGGAAACCTGATTTTCACGATGAGGTCGAGGCCATCCCAATTGCATCTTCCGTTTGATCCTTTCCAGTCGCAGCTGTGGCCTTGACAATCACAGTGGACCTCGACAACTATCGGACCCCGCCCATTAATGTCGGTGGGTTGGAATAAGAGTCTCCCCAAGATGACTGTCCGCCTCCCGCTTTGTAGCCCGTCCGAGTAATCGAAAGCGAATAAATAGCCCTGCAGAGCTTCACTTGGAAGAACTTCGCGTTCTTTACCGTTTTGCTTGGTTTGAGAATCTGCGTTGCATGCGAGCTGCTGTGAGTCTTGTGGTGGAGGTGGCTGCAGGTTAGGTATAGTTTCCAACAGTTCTTGGATGAAATGACACCGTTGTTCAGCCATCTCTATAGGAAAGTACACGATAATGATCGGGAATCGTCTGTTAGTGGCATAAAGCACGAAAAATTAGAGAAGTGAACTGACCTAGGATGGTGGAATGGCCAAAGAGAATGAAAAGTTGACGAAACGCGTCTTGCGAAATGGTTATAACATGTGATCAAATGACGCCACAACCACGTCTCGGGTTTAGCCGACCGCTGCAAAATTGTAAGTCATTCGGAAATTTTCCTCTACTTGTAAGACTTGAGTTCTAAAATGACCGCGTACCAATGGACTGCGGCAGATTGAACATACAAACGTTGTGCACTTAATTTTAGTGACACTGGGCGAATTCAATTCTCTACACGCTATGGAGTATACATTTCTAACCCTAGGAAGACGAAGACGATGTGGACTGGCAGGCTTAACATGACTGCAGGAGAAACATCTTCGATTTCGCGTACCCGCTGTACCAGACATTGATTTGTCTCGCGCAAGATTTGAATGTGCGCTTTGCCTTTGCCATACTATTTGATCTTATGCATATCACAGCAGCTACGTATATAGCTCGTTGGAAAACCGTTCGTGTGCTTGTATGATATCTAAATAACAACTGATTCCTTTCTTTACATACTTGATTATAGTGAAAGCAACGACAACATAGAAAGCAAGAGCAATGAATAAAGCAAGAGGTGATCTGGTGTAATTGTAACGTGCTACGGAATACTTACTATGAAGTGAATGAATTACGCACAAAGCGAAAGAGACGACATACTGTAAAGTATAGAAATTTATGATTGAATATTGAGGTATTCCCTCGCCGGATTTCTGGTTATAACGACCCTGTTATCGAACCTGCGGAACACCTGTCTGATTTTGTCAGCAGTGAAATTCTCGCCGAGTGTAGCCTGATCGAACGCTTCGACGGTCAATTCATCATTGTTTGCCCCTTCCAGCCTAACTGGCTTCCGTGCCTTCTCACGAAGAGCTTTGTGGTGAACCTGGTTAAGCGCTTGGAAACCCCAGAACAAACATGACTGAATCTCTGTCAACCATTGCAAATAGCCAGTGCGTTTGGTGGGTGGCAAGAATTTACCATTCGAAAGGAGACTGTGTTTCTTGGCAGCGAGATACTCGTCGCCTCCATTGTACCAGAGTTGAAAAGGAGGGTTGTCGAGCTTTGTTCCAGGATTAGAATAATCACAGCCCAGAATGAGAATCAAGTAGAAAAAGGATTCGGCGTCATGGCGATATCGAGGTGGACCGTTCCAATCGACATCATGCTGCTCATGAGCCATAAACGGTCGGGTGCCGGTTCGATGCTTGGAGGTTGGTGTACGGTCCAGGTCGTCAATGCTGGTGGCAAGATCGAAGTCGTTTAAAACGCCATAAACTTCGCCCTCTATGCGGCGGAACATGACATTGCTCATGCTGATATCGCGATGAAGAATACGCCCTACATCGTGCACCCATTCGTGGCCTGGATACGTGGCGTTAGACACTAAAATAGAACTAGAGAAAATGCGAGGTACATTGGAAGGCGTCGTACACGACCTGAGCCTCTTCGAAATCGGACTTCACTTGCTCAATATGGAAAATCTTTTCTTGAATAGATCCCCGAATGACACGTTCCTCGTATATCTCATCTCCTAACTCCATTTTCAGTCTTTTTTGGATGCTGTCATCTCCAAAACGCACGGTGAAAGAGCATAGGAGTTTGGGCAGATGATTGAGAGCCCAGGAATGTTGGTCGACGGCGAGGTTGAGCAAGTCACGGATGATTTCGTCTTCAGGGACACGTCCTGCGGCAGGGAAGCTAATTTTCATCACAAGGTCGAGACCGTCCCAATCGCACCTCCCATTCTCTCCTTTCCAATTACAGCCCTGGTCTTGACAATCACAGCCAACTTCGACGACTATCGGACCTTGCCCAATAAGGACATCGGATCGGGATAAGAGTTTGCGCAAGACGACTGTCCGTTTCCCTTTTTGTAGCCCATTCAAGTAATCAAAAGTGAAACAATAGCCCTGTAGAGCTTCATTTGGAGAAATTTCGCGTTCTTTTCCGTTTCGTTTGCCTCGAAGCTTTAGCTGCTCCGAGTTTTGTGGTAACGGTGGCTGCAGATTAGGAAAGACTTCTAACAATTCTCGTGGGAAGCGACGCAGTTTTTTAACCATCTCTGTAAGAAAGTGAACCAATAATTATTCGGAATCTCCGGTTAATAACAGAAAACGCGAAAGGCAGAGAATTCAACTGACTTGGGATGACAGAATAGCCAAAGAAAACAAAGTTGACAAAACGCGTCTTGCGAAGGCAATAAATAACATGTGATTAAATGACGCCATAACCACGTCTCGGGCTTAGCCGGCCGCCAACAGCGGTCGGTATTGAACGAACGTTGAATGTACATTATTTAATAGACCCATCTCAATGTACTGCGCCAGATGGAGGTACGGCAGTGCTGCTAAGCCATTTCGAAGGCGCCGCGTTCGGTCTGCGACCCACTGAAGCTAGTACAAACGCGAAACACCCTTGCGTAGTTCATGTTAGTGCCACTAGACAGTTTCGCTTCTCCATACGCTGTGAGGTACACAGAGAATTTGTACTGGTTGCAACATGCCCAAATGAGAAACGTATTCGGGATCTTCGAGTTCGCATACCCGCTGTTCCAGGTATCAAATAGTCTCGCGCAAAAGTTGGAGTGGACCATCTATCTCTACATTCGATAGCATGTATGTATGTAGCTCCCCTCGTCTTGTCGACCCCATTGAAAAACCGTTCGTGTGTTTGTACAATACCTAAACAACAAAGGTTTCCTTCCTTTAACATAATTATAGCGAAAGCATGCGCAACGATAACATAGAAAGCAAAAGCAATGAATAAAGCAAGAGGTGATAATCTAAATTTGGTGTGATTGTAAGAACACTCAGAGGCAATAAGTGTGAACGAATTACCCACGAAGCGAAAGACATAACCGACTGTAAAGTATAAAAATTCATGACTGATCATTGAGATGTTTCCTCGCCGGATCCCTGGTTACGACGACCTTGCCGTCGAACCTGCAGAACACCTCTCTGATTTTGTCAGCAGTGAAATTCTCGCCAAGTGTAACATGATCGAACGCTTCGACAGTCAGTTCATCATTCTTTACCCCTTCCAGCCTTACTGGCTTCCGTGCTTTCTTTCGAAGAGCCTTGTGGTGAACTTCGTTTAGCGCCTGGAAACCACAAAATAACAACGACTGTATGTCCGTTATCCACTCCCGATAACCAAGGCGTTCGGTGAGTGGCGAAAATTGACCATCCGAACAGAGCACGCGCTTTGCCAAATAGAGATGGTAATCCCCTTCGGTAAACCAGGACCGATAAGGAGCATTTTCGACTTCTGCACCAGGTCTAGAATAATTACAGCCCAGAATGAGAATCAAATAGAAAAAGGACTCGGCGTCATGGCGATAGTGAGGTGGACCGTTCCAATTGATATCATGCTGTTCATAGGCCATGAACGGGCGGGTACCGGTTCGATGCTTGGAGGTTGGTGTACGGTCCAGATCGTCAATGCGGGTGGCAAGATCAAAGTCATTCAAAACACCATAAACTTCGCCGCCTATGCGGCGGAACATGACATTGTTCATGCTGATATCACGGTGAAGAACGCGTCCTATATCGTGCACCCATTCGTGACCTGAATACGTGGCGTGAGACACTAGCAGAGTAAAAGAGCATATGCGACGTACATTGGAAGGCGTCGTACACGACTTGAACTTCTTCAAATTCAGATTCCACCTGCACGATAGGGAAAATCTTTTCCTGAATAGATCCTCGAATGACACGTTCCTCGTATATCTCATCGCCTAGCTCCATTTTCAGTCGTTCTTGGATACTGTGGTCTCCAAAACGCACGGTGAAAGAGCATAGGAGTTTGGGCAGATGATTGCTAACCCAAGCATGTCGGTCGACGGCGAGGTTGTGCAAGTCACGAATGATTTCGTCTTCAGGGATACGTCCTGCGGCGGGGAAGCTAATTTTCATCACCAGGTCGAGACCCTCCCAATCGCATCTCCCATTCTCTCCTTTCCACTTACAGCTCTTGCCTCGACAGCTGCAGCGAACCTCAACGACTATTGTACCTCGCCCAATAATACCGTTGGGTCGAAATAAGACTTTCTCCAAAACGACTGTTCGTTCACCGCCCAAGTAATCGAAAGTGAACAAACAACCGTTCAAGACTTCGCTCGAAGGTATTTCACGTTCTTTCCCCTTTTCTTCCTTCCATTTCCCCTGGATTTTCGTTCCATGTGCGAGTTGTTTGGGGTCCCGAAGTAAGGGCGCCTCAAGATGAGGAATAATTCCCAACTGCTCTTGGTTCAGGCGGCCCAATTGCGCGATCATCTTTACAAAGATACGTTGATTTTGCTGCTCCTGAAGGTCAATTACCTGCAAATAGTGAAATTCAGAGGCCATGGACGCGGAAACACAGAAGAGTAGACGGACCTGAGATTCCAAGATGATGGAGTGGTCATAGAAAACGAAGCGGCATATGGCGTCGTCAATCAAAAGGGTAATGGCATGTGATCGAAAGACACCATAGGAAAGGACGTCACGTGCATACCCGGCCGCTGTAAATGGAAACTGTAAATGGAAACTGTCACTCGAGAGAACTCTTTAAGTTAGTAGGTACGAACGCACATTGTTTCCTCAACTCTTCTGGCGTTCTCGCTTTCTTGAAGTTTCCTGTCTCAGTGAGTTGCTTATCGGCTAGCTGGTAGGCCTGGGTATCCGACATGGAAGTGGACACGGAGGCAGAGGCTGACACCTGAGTAATACTCGTGCCTTTGCTTTTGCCTTTACCTTTGCCTTTGCCTTGACCATTCATCAGTTCTGCGAGCCGCAGTCATTAGGAATGGAATCACATATACCTCGAGAGCCAGCCTTTGATTGCAATCCAGTTTTTTTGGCTTTGTTCGCACGAGGGTTGTAGTCGCCATCAGACGGATTGTCATTGTCGCTCTCTATGATCCATAAGTACGACGGTGATGAAGTCGAAACAGTACCCCTACCACTATTCAAATCTGTGAGATTCTTCTTGCGCTTTTTCTGCGGAGCCTTTGCTGTCGACTTTTCGGCCTCCGCAACATTTCTTGAAGCTACAAGTGGCATAAGAAAAGTTAGATGAAGGAAGAGTCAGGAGGGTATTTACGCTCGTATTTGGCTTCTAGCAGTTTGCCCTTTCGATGTTTGACCTCAAGGAGAATCATGATGAGAGCCCAAAAGATACGTCCAGCCTCGTCTTCGGTGCCTTTGCTCGCTAAGATATCGATCATATTCCGGCCATCTACAAGAGCTCTGTACAGCATGCCAAAGTCTGGCGCGCCGTTGACTCGTGCGCCCCGAACAGGATTTGGATGCTGTTGATAAGCGATCAATTCTGAATCAGAACCGAGCGCAGCGTTGAGCAGAGCAAGGAGGGATCCATATATTCCAGGTTCGTTCCCTACGCTACCCTCTGTCGCATCGAGGTACGCCTGCATCAGGTTATCGACAGTTTCAGACAAATCTTCGAGATCGTCCTGTAAGTTCAAACCCAGGACAACAGAAGCCCAGGTGTCAATGCTTCTCGTTTGCCTTGATTGGATATCTGCGGCGAGCTTGTCGTCCATTTCTTTTCTTAGAACATTGTCTCTTTCAACCAAGGACTCGACGTGACTTCCCATGGTTTGACTCTGTGGAGTGCTCTGGATCGTAGGTCCAGGTCGAGTGTTCTTCGGAGTGGCTGGCGCCTCGGATTCCTGAGGATGAGGAGTGGGAGTAGTTTCGCGATTATCCATGAAGAGTCGTGGAGGAGGGGAAGAGCTCGTTGATTGCTTTGATATATGCACCGATTTTCAGGGTTCCCACGGCCTGATGTTCCTCTTTCCTTGTTCTTCTTTTTAAGTGCTGTAACGAGGCACTTAAGAAAGAACATTGTCTAACAATTGTGTAAATTGATAAATACGATGAGCGAGAAGCCGCCCATGACACTTTTTTATTCTTCGTTACTAGGGTCAAAATCCAAGCTCTCAGAGACTCAAAGTTTCGTGGAGCTTCGGAGGTGCGAAACCCCACTGCTTGGACACTTACCATCCTCCATGCAGTTCTGGTTTAGCCGCAAGTCCTTGAGTCCTTCTTCCGCAATCTATCTACTAATAAATTACTGTGACGTCCCGAATTCATACTTGAAAAACCTGTGTTATGATGTTCAGAGAGATAAATATGTCATCGGAGGTGGCCACCAGTAGACTGAAATCCCGGAGACTCTTGGAGGTCCCGAGTCGTTCCACAGTACCCACCGGTTGTTTTTTGCCTTTGCGTGGGTAGTTTACATCGCACTGGCCCCCTTAGACGCGGTACCTGCATATATGCACGTTCTTTGATTCCTTCTGTCATATTTTTCTCGTGGACTTTTGAACCCAATGAGTATAACGGGAATTGGGAGGCGCAGTATATTTAAGCAGATTGTAGCAGGCGCAGATGCAGAGATCGCTTTATTGATCAGGGACCTTGTTCAGCGCCAGTAGCCGGGCGACGTCATAAAAGTTAGGAAAGGTGGAGGTAACATGGTGATGTAAGGTGCTTGAAAGACGTTTCTCGAGATATCTTTTGATGGGGGAGATAGCATGGTAGGCCAGTTGATTTCACGAAGAGTCAGGCTATCAGTCGAGGACAACTACTCTGGATTAGGTGACGGTTTCAGTACCGGAATCTTCTACGCCAAATCTTGAGATGAGATGAAATTCGAACCGCCTTCATTTTATCGTGCAAAAGTTTATATGCCGTATACTGATGTTGACAATAACCATGCCGGGACTGCTGGCTTATCGGCAGAGGTGTAACTATGCCGGCGGCACTGCGTAAGTGAATGCGGTACCGAGTTAAGTGGTTCGGAATAGATTCGTGCCATCTCCGAGTCTTTACATAGCTTCATCAATTTTCATATCTCCTTGAAGGTCCAAGGATTGAACGTAAGAAATCCGTACTTACATCCTCGCCTAACGAAGCAGCTACAAGCAATTCAAACGCTGCGGCCATGAAGGCGATCGGCATACTTGCTCATAAGAGGTCCTTGCTGGGACCTGAATCGAACAATCTCAATGCGTAAACAACTTTCCAAAATGGGTATTCGAGTGCGTATTGATGTGTACGTAAACGCTGCCGCGAAACCTCGCAGGGTCCGCAAGATTCTTGGAAGAAGCTACATTATGAATCTGAATAAATTTCGAGTTCGAAAATTTTCGATGGAAAGGTTCAAAGGACCTAGAGAGCAAAGTGTGCAGGTGGGGACTGTCATTTAGTTTCTATAGTAGGAATGCTCTTGGGACCAGTCGGGCTGACAGTTTTGACGTCGTCAAAATGCTGCTGACACATCTTTGAATGAAACTTTTACATTGATGATCCTCGTAGATCTACATTCATGTAAAACTTCTGTCCGACTAGGAAAGCTCGAGTAGCTATTACAAAATGAGGTCCCAAATTATTTATGAACACAATTATGCACTCTCTGGCCGTCCGACAAGTTTGACGCCGCTAACTTGGTTATTTTCCAATCGATTTAATCCACCAATGATGGCTGTAAACCCAGTCGGTAGCACCTCAACTGGCGAAGGCTAAAGCACAAACAACATTCAGTACGCGGCCTCCCAGGCTCGTACCACTATAACACTTACCACTATCACACCCTTCCTCACCCATTCCTCCAAGCGACCGCAAATCACTTTTCCGAACTCTCTCAGGCTACCCTCTGGATCTGGAAACTGTGCAATTGCCACTGGTCCAAAGAACTTCTTTCCAGAGTTCCCAAAGTCCACGACCTGCTTCGGTAGACTTGAAACAAGCGTTTCGCCGTCGGGAGTACATGCATTCGAGGCATTCTGTGTCTCTGGGTTACCGACGGCATCATAGACGATCTTAATAGGCGCAGATTTGAGTTGCCCGACCACTTCAGGAAGCTGGTCTAATGAATATTTCTTTCTGTCGATGATATCCGTTGCTCCCAGCGATTTAAGGAAGGCGGAATGGTGTCCGGAAGCGTAGGTGAGGATCTGACCGAATCCTAGATACTTGAGAAGCTGGATGGCTGGTATCTATTGTGAGAGAATATCGAGGGAAGATTATGGGGGAACCCCTTACCAAACTGGCCGACTGAGGTGGCTCCGCCAACGACGAGCGCAGAAAACCCCGAGAAATCGGACTGAGGATCTAATGTCGCGTTGGCTAGACCCGCACCTAGGGGAGCAGGTGCAAGTAATCCGTACGCAGGAGCCATACAGGCCACTGGTATAGTGGATGCTTGCTCGTAGGTTATGTTCGCGGGAATCTGGATGTCGAGTAAATAACTTTCTGCATAGAATCAATTTAGGCGAGTACCTTGACGGCCAAATCCGCAGGAACAAGAGTGTATTCCTGAAATCCAGCGTAATCGCTGTGTCCGAAATATGCTTGGAAGAAGCTATATCATGAACGATTTCAGATGTGCGATGACCATGATTTAGATGACCTTACACTCGATCTCCTTTATTCCACCCTTGAACACCACCTCCGATTTCCTCTACATCTCCGGCAGTATCATTTCCTACGACGTGAGGGAAACTCTTCATAACCTGCATATCTATTTTTTGGATCTTCCAATCCGCAGGGTTCAACGCGAATGCTTTAACCTTGACAAGAAGCTCTCCCGGACCTGGCTTCGGGATAGGACGTGTGCCCTCGTAGAAAGCACCATCTATGCGCTCGAGGAAGAGAGCTTTCTGGAATGACGAATCCATGGTCGGTTTTTTTAAATTTGCAGTGGTGCGACAGGCAGCCTTTTTATGTAGTTCCGACTTGGCATGTCCTTTATAAAACATATCCTCAATATAACACCGGTCAATGTACTGCTGTTGAAACAGGCTGAAGAATCACTGTATTTCTTACTTTGACATTAGTAACCCAATCCGGTAATTCCGGGAATTACTCATCACTTACTCATCTAATGCGGAGAGTATTACTCAGATATTTTGGTAGTAGGTGGAAGTATGTTGAGCTTTCTAGATATGATGTTGTGTCTACTTCGAGGCCGGTACCATAGATCTTCAGAATGATCAGTTGTATCCAATTTTCGAGTCTCACCACTGAGTCTTATCAAAGCATTGGTCCACGTTTGGACCACGCCCCTACAATATACTGCAGAGTAAGTATTCTAAGGCACAAACTATCCAGTCTGAGGCGTCCGCCTTCAGATCCATCTCGATGTGCAGCTGAGAAGGCATACTTGTCTACAATGAATCCAGTGTGACGGTGTCGGAGCAGAAAGCAATGACTCCTGACGAGGGCGCCTAGCTACTAGACCCAGGCAGGCTCTGGCTTTAGATACATAATTTAAACAGAACTAGAGGACGCGTTTTAGACAGAGAGTTGAGAGATTGAGAGACTCAGAGAGATGAATTCATCGACAAGATTTTATTTGCAGAGAAGCCGTTTTGAGTGCTCGAGTTCGAAACAGCATATGAACATTTTGATGAATGGGTGAACTCTTGCGCTTTCCGAGGCTCCTGCTAACGCTATACTAGTCACGGCACCTGCGGAGGTTATTCCAACTCTCGAGTTCATCGAAAGGACCATTTATAAACGAAAAGGCTATCCGGTCTTACTCTAGTTTGGGACCAGGGCTTACGGATCTTCAGAATTAGCATTCCTTAGGATCAAAGTGAATGGGCTTTAAAATACAAATTCAGTTTATAGAGCAGCTATTAGAAAGAGAGCTCAAAACTCGTTATATAACGAGTCTTGAGACAGCTCGAGATGATCATACAGAGTCTGGTCGTCCGACGAGTTTGACCCCACTGACTTGATTATTCCTCAACCGATTCAATCCATCGATGACTGCTTGGAAGCCAGCCGGTATCATCTCAACTGGTGAAGGCTAGAAAATAATTGACATTCAGTACCAGCATTCGAAGCTTGAAACCTAATGATGATACTCACCTTAATCACTCCTTTATCCACCCATTTCTCCAAACGACCGCAAATCACCTTACCGAATTCCCTACACTCGGGGAGATGAACAACCGCCATCGGTGAAAAGAATTTCTTCCCAGAGTTCCCAAGCTCCACAACTTGCGTCGGTAGACTCGATACAAGCGTTTCGCCGTCGGGAGTACATGCAAGTGAGGCATTCTGTGTCTCAGCTGTACCGACAGCATCGTAGACGATCTTGATAGGTGCAGTTTTGAGTTGCCCAACGACTTCAGGAAGCTGGTCTAATGAATATTTCTTTCTGTCGATGATATCCGTAGCTCCGAGCGACTTGAGGAAGGTGGATTGGTGTCCGGAGGCGTATGCAAGTATCTGGCTGAATCCCAGGTACTTAAGAAGCTGGATGGCTAGGATATCATTTAGAAAATCATCAAGTCAAGTAGGAGAAGTACGTACCAAACTGTCCGACCGAAGTGGTCCCGCCAACGACAAGCGCAGAAGAACCAGAGAAGTTGGATTGAGGATCCAAAGTTGTGTTTGCTAAACCGGCACCTAGCGGAGTAGGTGCAAGGAGTCCGTAAGCAGCAGCTAAGAAGGCAACCGGTATAGTGGATGCTTGTTCGTACGAGGTGTTCGCAGGAATCTGCATGTCGCGTGAATAACTGTCTGAAAAGAACAAGTTAAACTTGGGCGCATACCTTGATAGCGAACTCTGCAGGAAGAAGGGTGTACTGTTGGAACGCGGCATAATCGCTATTCCCGAGATTCCCTTGGAACCAACTACATATCCAGTAGAGTGTGAGATAATTGCTGAAGAACATTTAGGTTGAATATCAATGGACTTACACTCGATCTCCCTTGACCCATCCTTGAACGTTATCCCCAATTTCGACAATATCTCCAGCAATATCACTTCCGAGAACGGCGGGAAAATCCTTCGGGAAGGGAAAGTCCAAATCTTGAATCTTCCAATCCACAGGATTCAGCGCGAATGCTTTGATCTTGACAAGAAGCTCTCCCGGACCTGGCTTTGGAATAGGGCGTGTGCCCTCATAGAAAGCACCACCTCTGCGTTCAAGGAGAAGAGCCTTTTGAGACGTGGTCATGGTTGGGGTCAAAGTCTGGGAACGAGAGGGCTATATGGATCAGATATTTGCAATAGGTACGAAGTTTGTTGTCCTTGAGAGTAAGCCTTTTATATCCTCATATTGATATTCCAGAATCTTCACAGATGGTAGTGGTTCTATGCTATTCCGTGTATCGGTAATCCTGTGGAAAATCTGAGTAATATGGGTAGCAATTCTACTGAGTCGTACCTGTTACGGCCCAATTCTCATCCTACTAAACCCTTGAGCGTCGGATAAAGTCTTCATCTGTATGGCCTGGCCTCTGCCACGATTAAACGCCGCGAAGAACGAATCTGCGAGGCACATAAGCACACATCATACGGTTCATTGTTGCCTTTTTCTGTAGCAGTGTGTCTGCTGACATTTTGTTCTTTACCGTGAGGGAGCGAGTTTTCAGGCGCCCAAATGGGCGCCTGCGTTTGCTTCTTGCACTCATCACCCACCAGAATCATATCGTCGGTTTGCTCAACATGCGGACAGACTGTTCCAAAGCCTCGCGTTGACCTTGATTTTTCTTCTTTGCACAAAAAGCTGCGTTCAGAAAGTGGTCCTACTTCGGTCCGACCAGACGAAGTGAACCCTATTCTGGAAAACCTTCAGCAGGATTTGAAGGATGTGAAGTCTGCTGGCCGGGACATGGAGGGGCATCAAAGCTGTATACTTGAGTATACATCTCAATTCCGGTCTTTACTGTCCCCTATCCGCAAGGTTCCGGAGGAAATTTTGCAGCATATCTTTGATGATTGCTGCGACGTGAACTATTTTGTAGTTTCAAACACTCCCTCGGAAGCGGAGTTTCTCCGGGGTAAACCTGCGATGATTCTCAGCAATGTTTGCACACGGTGGCGAGAAAACGCTATCGCGATGCCTAGCATATGGGCCAGGATATCGTTCGAGTGGAACTGTTACACAACAATAGACGATCATGACGCGTCAAAATACGAGCATCTTTTGTCCAATTTTCTCAGTCGTTCCTTACGGCGACCTCTAACTATCGACCTTACCTTGAATGAACTTCCAATGAAAAGGGACCGTCTTCACCCGATTGTGGTGCAGCTGATAAAACACAGGGATTGCTGGCAGAGCCTCAGGTACTTTCCGAGTCGGATTTTTTTGGAGGAACTATTCCCTGCGGATGAAACTCCCCAGTTCCCCCTTCTGGAAAATCTAGAAATTTTCGATGAATGGCAAACTACCAAACTCTTCGTGAATGCTGCGCCGAGATTGAAAGCACTAAAAGTACCATTTTTCTATTTTTTCCCTGCGAAACAACCTCCCTTTTCCCAAGTCCTTCGACTGGATGTAAATCTTGAAATGGATCATGCTCTCGAGTCACTTGGTGGTATGCCTAATCTCGTATCATTAGTAACCGAAGAGTGTTGGAAAATTCACCCCTTGCCCAACACAAAATGTCTAACGCTTCCCTCGCTGTACTCGCTTACAGTACGCCACGACAACAGTACGGTTCTACTTGATTCGGACTCACCACCGCTGTCGATATTTCCATTCTTTAACCTTCCCTCGCTAAAGGCTCTTCACCTTGAACCTGCAGATCAACCTTCACCGGGTTTCTGGTCCAATTTTAACCCATTTATTGCATTCGTACAGCGATCATCTTTCCCTCTAACAACTCTTACTCTCAACGGTGTCGCTCTTTCCGATTCCAACCTTGTCCGCATTCTCTACCTCGTCCCCGTTCTCCAGAACCTCACTGTCATCGATTTTGATCTCCGATATGAATTCAGTCCTATAACGGAACAATTCATCGAGAGTCTCCACGCCTCGCGAACGAGCCTCCTTCGTCCGCAGGCGGATCCTATCGTTCCGAGGTTACGCTCACTCAAGCTGGACATCAACGCGAGGGCAAGCTTCCCAGATGACTTGGTGGTGGATATGGTATGTTCTCGGTGGATTCCCTCGAGGATTTCTTCTGTAGGCGGTGCGCCTCCTGCTGCGGGTCCATCCGAACCTTCCGTAGATTGTTTACGAGAGTTTACTATGAAGTTTCGCAATCGCCAAGATCCAGGCGCTGTCTATAAACCTTTGGAGATTGTTGAGCAGAGTGGTATGATGGCCGTAGTATTGTGGATGGGTTAGTGTATGGACCTCAGTCACGCTTTCCGTCTTAGGTATAAAATGTTTTTGATAGATACGAAGTTTGTTAGCTTTGAAAGTAAGCCTTTTATATCCTCATACTAATACTCTAGAATCTTCACAGATGGTACTGGTTCTATGCTATTCCGCATTGCTAATCCTGTAGAAAATTTGAGTAATAATGGGTAGCAGCAATTCGACTGAGTTGTACCTATCTCTCATCCTACTAAACCCTTGAGTATCGGACAAATTCTATGACTGTATGGACTGGCCTCTGCCAAAATTAAACACTGTGAAGAACGATTCTGCGAAGCACAAATCATACAGTTCATTTTTGCCTGTTTCTGTAGTGGGGTAGCTGCTGACGCCTCAACACGCGTCGCTGCAGGCGCCCGTGGGCGCCTGCATTCGCTCATCCGAAGTTCTTGCCATTCACCATTCACTAGAAACATAATGCCAATCTGCTCGATATGCGGAAAACCTGTTCCAAAACTTCGTGTTGACCTTGATTTTACTTCTTTGCACCGAGAGCTGCGTTCAGAATCTGGTCCCACTTCGGTTCGACCGGACAAAGTAAACACCATTCTGGAGAACCTTCAGCAGGATTTGAAGGATGTAGAATCTGCTGGTCGGGACATCGAGGAGCATCAAAGCTGTATACTTGGATATACGACTCAATTCCGGTGTTTACTTTCGCCTGTTCGCAAGGTTCCCGAGGAAATTCTGCAGCATATCTTTGATGTTTGCTGCGACATGAACCATTTTGTAGCTTCAAACTCTCCTCCGAGCAATGAGTCCTTCCTCCGGAGCAACCCTGCGATGGCTCTCAGCAGTGTCTGCACACGGTGGCGAGAAACTGCCCTCGCTATGCCCAGCATCTGGGCCAGGATATCGTTCCAGTGCCGCAGAAAAATAGACGGTCATGACGGATCAAACTACCTGCAACTTTTGCCCGAATTTCTTAACCGTTCCTTGCGGCAGCCTATGATCATCGACCTTGCCTTGTATGCACTTCCAATAATCAGAGGCTATCTCCATCCAGTGCTGGTTCAGCTGATGAACCACAGAGATCGCTGGCAGAGCCTCAGGTTCTTTTCGAGTCACATTTACTTTGAGAGTCTATTTCGCTCGGATGAAACTCCCCAGTTCCCCCTTCTGGAAAATCTGGAAATCGTCGATGAACGGCAGATTCCCAGACCCTTCATAAATGCTGCACCGAGACTGAAGACACTAAAAATGCCATTGTTTTATGCTTTCCCTGCGAAACAACCTCCCTTTTCCCAAGTCCTTCATATGGAAGTAACTCTTGAAAGAGATCATGTTTTTGCGTCACTTGGTGGCATGCCTAATCTCGTATCATTAGTAACTAAAGAATATTGGAGAACTCACCCCTTGCCCAACACGAGTTGTCTAACGCTTCCCTCACTGTACTCACTTACAGTACACCAGGACAATAGAATGGTTCTACCAGATCTGGACTTATCTCCGCTCTCGGTATTTCCATTCTTTACCCTTCCTTCACTAAAGGCTCTTCATCTTGAACCTGCGGAACAATTCATCCCTTCACCCGGTTTCTGGACCAATTTTAACCCATTTATTGCATTCGTACAGCGATCATCGTTCCCCCTCACAACTCTTTCTCTCAACAACCTCGCTCTCCCTGACTCCAACCTCGTACGCGTTCTCTACCTCGTCCCTACTCTCCAGAACCTCACCGTTGTCGATATTGATCTTGAATATGACTTCAGCCCTATAACGGAGCAGTTCATCGAGAGTCTCCATGCCTCGCGAAATAGCCTCCTTCATCCGCAGGCGGATCCTATCGTTCCGAGGTTGCGCTCGCTCAAGCTGGATACCAACGCAGGGGAAAAGTTTCGAGACGACTTGGTCGTGGATATGGTATGTTCCCGGTGGATTCCCTCGAGGATTTCTTCTGTAGGCAGTGCGCCTCCCGCTGCGAATCCTAGTGCACCTTACGTAGACTGTTTACGAGAGTTTACTATGAAGTTCCGCAATCGCCAAGATCCAGGTGCCGTCTACGAACCTTTGGAGATTGTTGAGCAGAGTGGTATGATGGCCGTAGTATTGTGGATGGGTTAGTATGTCGAACTCAGTCATGTTTTTCATCTTAAGTATCAGTGTAGTAATTACCAGTAAACTTTCTGTTCCTCGTCTTGTTCGAGACCTGTCAAGTCGCTATCGTCAAAGAAACGTTTTGTATGTACACATCGAATTTCAAAGCAAGCGGCAAGCTGACAAAGTACAAACACTAGTAGTACAACTCATTCGAGATTAGACTATATGATTGAAGATAAGCACGCGAAGCCGGGTAAGGTGATACTACGCGGTATGACTAGAATTTTACTCGAAAGACGACAAAGGTGCTCGAGCAGCTCCCTTTTCGTGTTTGAGCAAATTTTCAACGTTCGCACCCAATCTGCGCCTGTCGTCCAAAGAGAGATTCGGCGTGGAGGAAGAGTAGCCCAGTTCTGTAGATAATAGGGGAGGGTAAAGTTGAGCTCGGGAAGAAGTCTAATGGAAGGGAATAGAACATACTGAGACTGGGGTATTGCAGAGGCAGTTCGTCGCTTCGAAGAGGAAGAGTGGACAGGTCGAGAGGCATAGAAGGGCCTATCCAAGCACATCGCATTTCGTGATCCCTGTCAACGTGTAACAACGGTGAAAAAAGATGGCTGAAGGAGGATGAAAACGGACGTACTTGCGCTGCGGAGAGTTAATCAGCAAACGATTGACGAAAACCTAACAAGTTACTTACTTCTTCTCTCGTGAGAGGATGAACTAAGATGCTAAAAATAGGACAGATATTACCATGGAATCTGAAAGAAAATGGACAAATTTGCGTACCTCAATTCGCCACGATTCATACAGAGGTACGAAAACACCGACGAAAAAGTTTCTGCGGGGACCCAAACTTCGTACGATCCTATAACAAAGCGAACTGAGGTAACATTTGAGGATAGATTAGGCGACAATTACCCATAGGATGTGGACCCATAGGTTCCGTATTCACGCGAAAGAGCGGGACAGCGACGAAAGCTCCATCTCGTCTAAGACGCAGGAGGGCATCACGCAGCTCGAGGGCAGCATGGTGTTGATCAGCATTCTTTTGCATAAAGTAGATATCTGAATAAGCAATCCCCACCGTCAGCTCAAACGGAAAAATGCAAGCAATTTTTGACGACTCACGAAAGTGCCATTCTCTGTTTACCGATTCAACTTAGTCGTAACGATTGCTTTGCGAAAAGAAAAAAGAAATCGTACTTGATTTCGTTTTCTAGGACTTCTTGAAGGTTGCTCGGCGGTCTCGAATCCACGTCCATTGCTGAAATTTTCGGGTAAGTGAATACAGATTGGATGAGAGAGTCATTGATGAATTTACCTGGAAATTCTTTTGGCTGAAAATGAACACTAAACCTTCTGCTGAAGACTGTCAGTGGCTCAAGCGCTCAAGAGCAGGCAAAGATAGCGGCGCGAGGGAGGAGAAACGCGCTGCCGAGTATTTCTCACGGCTGATGACAAAGCGACACGCTCACCCTCGGCTAACCACGCTAGCCCTTGCACGCGTCTTTACGCGTCTTGTCTTTCAAGGGACTTCGGTAAAAGATGTGTTCAGCTCTAACCACGCGACGCTTCGCATCATAGAAACTTGACAACTTCAAACGACCTCTAAGCGTTTTGGTCCAATTTCTGTCCTCGAGTCAATCTGGGACTTTATGATCTCTAGCAAATCTGCGCAGTCTCTAAAAAAAGTCGCTAAACGACATCTAATTCTGGAACTTCTGGTGTAATCTTCAAGTTTTTAACGATATGGAGAAAGAAGGATACCTGGTTTAGCTCTTAGATGCGACTAACTTTCGTGACTAGACACTGCAGAACCAGGTCTCCAAGTAGTACCAGTATTCCTACCCAGTAAAAGAGAAGCTTTCCTCGGAAAACACACCTATAGTATCACGAAGACGTGGACTCAACGAGCATGGACATCCGATGCACACAACCAATGAAGTTCAAGTTTCGTTCGGCCTCTTCACCGATCTCGCAACACGTGATGGGATAGAGCCTTAACCACAAACTCTCAAAGCTGCTTTCCCTGCAAGCTCAATGCAGGATATGAATGTCGATGAGAGTCTGAGGACCAACAGTCAATTGCAAGAAGATAAGGATGGACGTCCGCGCAAAATGGCTAAGAAAATTACGCTTTTGATAGGTTTTTCTGCCCAAGGAGATCACGCCGCTTCTTCTAGACCAAAAAAGAAACGCATGCCGAAGCAGTTTAGGAGGGCGCGAGGAAATTTAGTATTGATCGAAAGGCTGGCAAAGGTCCCACTTGACGTTATTTTGGAGGTATCAAACTTCATTTTGAACTTCTAATATTCCATACTAACTAGGAGGATTCATTAATGATCTTTTGCTACCTTAATCCCATGCGGCGGCTGTTTGCGATAGATAATGTAAGAACTGTGTGAGGCAATCTTATACCAACCGCTTTTGACTTTTTTTGACTCTTTGACTTTGAAGCTACAGCATCATACCCACACGCTCTCGATCTCTGGAGATCAAGCGCAACAAATCCTTGCCTCTTAACCTGCGGATCTCTTTTTTCTTTTATCGCGCTGTGCTGACTGCCACAAGGTACTAGCTGATAACGTATCGGATTTGCAGGAACATTTGCGCCTATGGTAAGTGTGACTCGCTACATTTCCTATGAGGGCGCTTGCAGTTGCAGAAAATCTGCTCTCAAACCAGTCACAACGATCTTTTGGACTGAGATCCAGACGAATGTTCTTTTCCCTTTGATCTTGCTGAAGTATTGAAGCATTCCTACCGTGATCCCCTCAACGAAACACGTTTTGCACAGGGGTCGTTTTGGTACAGTCCGTCGTTACCGGTTAAAGTGTGATTCGATGAGTATTTTACGTTGCAGAATAAGTGCCTTTCTTTATTACTACGTGGTCCTTTGTGTGAATCCATAATTTTAGACCAAATTCTTTTCTCCAATGGCGGATTCTAAAGAGTATCTGAGCTCTCACGTACTCTACATATGACCCTAGAAGGTGGGAGATCTCAATCAGCAACCGTCGTGCATGATCAGGTGAGATCTACTTGGAATTTCAATCAGAACTTGAACTGCTGTTAACTTAAAGTTGCAGGCGAAATTGTAGCTCAGGATACACGTGATGATGTACAGCTTCTTCCACTTTCCTCACTTCTTCCTGGAAGTGTATATTGGTAACAATGGCTCGTTGCTCTCAGCGCATCAAGGAAAAAGCCACCGTTTATACGGACATACAAGATGTAGTCGTCAGCGATGCTGCAGATGCCGATAGTGATTCCCAAGATGATGACCAGAAGGAAGATAAAGCAGAACCTCCTCGTAAAAGGGCCAGGAAAAGCAACCGTTCTGACGGATCATTCGTTGACGATTATTATGTTGCTTCCAGTTCAAAAAGACAGCGGATACCTGAGCAATTCCGAAAAGTTCGAGGAAAATTGGGACATCTCGAGAGACTGGCAAAGGATGTGCCACTGGATGTTATTTTGGAGGTATCGTTCTCCGTCCCGGGGCTTCTGTATCACGGCTGAATTTATTTTGTAGATTTTTTGCTACCTCGATCCAGATGATCTCCTTCGTCTGGCGCGTACGACCAAAGACCTTCGTGGTATCTTGATGAGGAAGTCTTCGGAAATTGTCTGGCGCACCGCTCGTGAGGGGGTCAAAGGTCTCCCACCTCGTCCCGGCGATCTTAATGAACCTCAATATGCTCATCTCCTTTACGAATCATACTGCCATGTAAGAGCCAGCGTTATACTTTTTCGAATAGAGGTGAATAATTTTACATTCAGATTTGTGGTCATAAACCCTGTGAGAATGTATATTGG
The DNA here is from genome assembly GCA_000827265.1 of Collybiopsis luxurians FD-317 M1. NCBI lineage: Eukaryota > Fungi > Basidiomycota > Agaricomycetes > Agaricales > Omphalotaceae > Collybiopsis > Collybiopsis luxurians. Next base: position 389,688 of record KN834781.1, on the reverse strand, counting down.
TCGTTCCGTATGAGGTGCTGCAAGCGTTGTGCATCTGCGACGTATGTAATTCGTACTTATGATCTACCTAATGGTTTTCCATTCATTGTTGTTACTGCTATAGCTTCCCTAAATGTGACGATCCAGCTTTCATAGCCGGTTTGCCTCACGAATATCGTGCTATCCGTGACGAAGTCTTACCTTGGGAATACCGCAAAGGAAGTGAGTAAACCCACAATGATTGCGTCAGAGCTCATTTCTGATTTACTTTCAGGTTGGAGGCGTCGCAATGACGGTCGCGCTCCTAGAATATCAATTACTGTATCAAATTACGATTACGATGTCGTTTGCTGCCATGCTGGAATAACTGCGCAATTTAATGCAGAATTTGAATCTCTTCAAACCCTAGCAGAACGAGATGAGTGGATTTCTCGTAAAATGGCAGAACGTAGCGCGGTGGCTGAGGTGCGACATCGTGTGTCTGTCTCGTATCCTGAGGCATCCTCTGACAGGTTTTCAGCATGGTCGTCTATGTCAGCAATGGGTGCAAGCCAGACTTAATCAACGCGAGTATGAACTAAACGATATTCGCGAGCAACGAAAGGAAGCGTAAGTGGCTTGGAAAGCTTACGGTTTCCTCATGTCTCATTCGACTCAGAATTCTAGAGCGGCTGGAAGAAATTGGATGGCGTGATGAGGCTGAGCTTATCATGAAGAACAGATGGTCTGATGATTTCACCTATCATAAATTGGTGCGGCAAGCGAAGAAACTCACAGACTATGGTTGGAACAACTCCTTGTTAGCTCTTCGTTGATAATTTGACGCTGTCTCTCAAGGCTGGAGCGATATCAAATCAAAATTGGTTCAATGGCTCAGGCAGCAGAAGAAAATTCGTATCGAACAGCTCCTTTCCTCCGAATATGATAAAATCAAGCCTGATTTTCGTGACCCTTTTCCCGACAACGCAGATATTGTCAAGAACAAATATGTCAAAGACTTGATCCGGGACATGCTCATCGAGGAAAAGATTACAACCGATTTGATTAGGTCAAAGTTCCTTGTCCATTTACCTCACATCATTGACCAGTTGAGACCTGCAAACCCAAAAATACAGGAACTTGTAGGACTCATGCAGAAATCACGACCTGGCGCAACTGCCTCGGATCTTCAGCTGGCCACGACTATTTTTGAATGTACCAAATGTTCTTCCTCCGGTACATTGATGTACTATCCTCAGATGTTCTATCATGAATGCTGTTTCGAGGACGACGGGATCAACAGTGCCCGTTTGATGGAAAGCCGATACAATCTTACCAGCAGTTCATGGTCAGCAAAGTCACTCGTTCTAAGTGAATCTAGTTCTAGAGTTGCAAAGGCAATTGTTCAAGCTTGTTCTCTCGATCCTGCCACAACATCCATTCGAGACTTGGATATTGCAAATCCGCTCATTGAATGTGAAACTTGTAAAGATGCAAGCCGTTCAGGCTTGTATTCTGGGCGACTTTTCATGCGATGGCTATCCGCCATAAACGATGTAAGTGCTTTATCATATCATGATATTTGTTAATTTTTTTCTTGTCTTTGAAGACTCGACATCATCATACCCATACGCTTTCGATTAATAATTTCGAGGGCGAAAGGCAACAAATCCTTGCCTGTGAACCTGCAGGTAATATTTTTGGCCGCTTGCGCTGTGTTTACTGCCACAAAAAGCAATTTAATTATGTTGTGAATTTACTAAACCATCTACGATTTAAGTAAGAGAGATTTGCTTTCCTATTCGGGAGGTCGTATTGCTGAAAATCTGGTCTTGTCTAACCAGCCACAGTAACATTTTGCGCTGGGATCCAGACGAGTGTACTTTTCCGTTGAGTCTTGCTGAGCTCTGGACGCATTGTTACCGGGATCCCACTGTCAAAATGGCTTTTGGACAACAAGTGTTCCGGTATAAACCAATGTAGTAAGTTTTGTGTTTCATGGGTGATGTAAGAGTAGAATGTATGTGTCCCTTTCTGTAAATATTGTAAATACAGTAGTCTCGCCTGTAAATTACAATTTATCTTGGAAGTGTATGTCATGATGTGTGGACCGGTCTGTCTATACTGAGCATTTCAGAAATATGGAGTCATTGCTTGAAAATAAGTGACTACTCTTTAAAATGGAATAACCTAAATGTATACAAAGTACAGTATTTTCAAGTGAAAAACTACGCCAGGCACGCATGCCGCGTCGTGTTTGTTTACGCGCTGTTTGGTCTTGGCTGATTAGACGCCGTTGCCTGAAAGCGTTGCTCGAGGATATGTAGAAGATGGCTTCAAACAGTAACATTCAGCCAACATTCAACGTGTCCCTGCTGCAGCCTCGCATAGTATACTATAAGGTAAGACATTACTGAGCTGGTTCCAGAATCGCCACATGGGAGTTGTCTTTCTATTCTACGACAAAGGTTCTCGCGGTGCGATTAACTTCATCTTCCTCTCAACGGCCGAAGTCCTATTCAAAATAGAGTAAATAGCATCCTAAACAGTTTCGATACATATGTAGCACCTGGAAGGCCACCCACTTCCCCTTACAGATTTGCCTTTAGAGATGGCAGAATATAAACGTTGAAGAAGTTACCCATCCTTCTATGGAACCTTGGTGGAACCATTACAACAAGAACAGCAAAAACGTCATACGCTCACACCCTTGATCAAAAGCCGGGATCAAGTATTTACTGCTTCCGTAGCTAAGTGGTTTGATGATTGATTCAGCAGCAATCACCGTAAGAAAGATGGAATGATCATTATTCACCTTGGTTGGCCAGCAACTCCGAGCATGTTTCCGCTCAGCGGGTATGCTTCTTCTCTTTCTGCCCACTTAGTATCCACTTGCCCCGTCATGGTGTATGCAACCTTTTCTGAGGGCCAGCTGGAACTACAATTTGACCTTTACAAGCGCTACTGACTTGGAAAATTCGCAGGCCGATTCCTGGAACATACACAAACCGATTAGCCGGCAGAGCGCCAAAACGAAATTCTGGGAGTTATAGCAACTTAAGCTTATAACTTTTGCGAGATACAGATATTCGATGCGCAACACCCAAGTTAGACCAATAGACGTGGGGGGCCGGGCGCCTACACAGTTCTATGCGAAACACGTGATGAAATACGGTCTGAAACTTAACCACAAACCCCTTGCAAGACCCTCTCACTCATGACTCGTCGCTCTCAGCGTATCAAGGGAAAAGTCGTCACTTATACGGAAGCGCAGGATGTGGTCGTCAGCGATGCTGCAGATACCGATGGTGAATTCCAAAATGATGACGGGAAGGGTGAAAATGAAGAAGAACGACCACGCAAAAAGGCCAAGAGAGGTACCCGTTCGAAGGGCTCATCCACAGACGGGGATTACCGTGCTGCCTCCAGCTCGAAAAAACGGCGTATTCCCGAACAGTTTCGCAAAGTTCGAGGAAGATTGGGACTTCTCGAGAGGCTAGCCAAGGATGTACCACTGGAGGTCATTCTGGAGGTTTGATTTTCAGAATTTTCCGGTACCTTAAGAGACTTACTCGATTCATAGATCTTTTGCTACCTTGATCCAGGCGATCTTCTTCGTTTGGCCCGTACGACCAAAGACCTCCGCGGCATCTTGATGAGCCAGTCTTCGGAAAGTGTCTGGCGCACCGCTCGTGAAGGGGTCGAAGATCTCCCACCTCGTCCCGACGATCTCAATGAGCCTCAATATGCTCATCTCCTTTATGAATCCTACTGCCATGTGAGAGCAAGCATCTCCATCTTTTGTACTGAGCTCAATAATCTCCCACCCAGATATGCGGTCATAAACCCTGCGATAGTGTATTCTGGTCGTTTCGTGTGAGATGCTGCAAAAGCTGTGCGTCTGCAACGTATGTCCTTTGTACCTCTTATCAATTTGATGGTCCTTCATTTAGTGTTGTTCTCTTCATAGTTTTACTGAGTGCGACGATCCGGATTTTGTGACCGGTTTGCCTCGCGAATATTCCATGCGTCGCAGAGATGTTTTGCCTTGGGAGTATCTCAAAGGAAGTCAGTAAACTCTACGATTGTATCAGAGCCTACTGCTAACTTATCTCTAGGCTGGAGGTACCGCGATGTTGTTTGCCATACTGGAATAACTGCTCGCTATCAAGCGGAGTTTGAAGCACTTGAGACCGAAACAGAACGAAATGAATGGATCGAACGTAAAATAGATGAACGACGAAAAAGGGTTGAGGTACGAGGTTTTCTGCTTTGTGCAATGAGGCACTTTTAAAGAGCTTTTCAGCACGCCAATTTGTGTCAGCGCTGGCTGCAGGCCAGGCTGGATCGACGCAGCAATGAATTGGATGATATTCGCGAGCAGAGAAGGGAGGCGTAAGTACCGATACAAGCCATTATTGTCGCCGTTCTGACTCCCAGTGTATCATTCAGAATTCTTGAGCGACTGGAAAAAATCGGATGGCGCGAGGAGGCAGAGCTTAGTATGACCAGTTTCTGGCTGTCGGACGATTTTGCCTCTCATAAATTAGTCCGGCAGCCAAAGAAGCTCACAGACTACGGTATGAAAAGTCTCCTCATTCTTTGTTCATGAGCTAAATGTCCATTCGAGGCTGGAACAGTATCAAAACGGAATTAGTTGAATGGCTTACGCGGCGAAAGGAAGAGCGCCTCGAACGGCAACGTCGCAACACACTGGATCGCCGATATAAACTACTCAGTGCAGAATATGACCAAAGCAAGTCCAGGCACGATCTTCATGACCCTTTCCCCAGCAAGGGCGATATTTTGACGTCCAAATACTTCGAAGACCTGATTTGGGACACGCCTCTGGACGAGGAAATTACAGCGGAGTTTATAAAGTCGGAATTTCTCGAGCATTTTCCTCTCATTGTTGACCAGTGGAGGCCTGCGAAGACACAGGAACTTGTACAAGTCATGCAGACAATCCGACCTGGCGCTTCTGTTTCAGACCTTCACTTGGCTACGACTGTTTTCGAGTGCACCAAATGTTTGCCGCGTACGCTGATGCACTATCCCCAAATGTTTTACCACCATTGTTGCTTTGAAAATCGCGAAACCAACAGTGCCCGAATGGCAGAATTTCAATACATATTTTCCAATCCATGGTCGTCTAAGTCACTCATTCTGAGTGGACATGGTGCTCAGGCTGCAAAGGAGATTGTCGAAGCTTGTTCTCTCGATCACACTACAGCGACCATCCAAGATCTGTATAATGCAAATCCGCTCATTGAATGCAAAACTTGCCATTTAAATGGATCTTCCTGGTATGGTGGGCGACTCTTCATGCGTTGGCCGTCTGCAATAAGTGTAAGCACCCGTACACTGATCAATATACCGACCATTTTCTAACTTTTGCTCTGAAGAGTGACCATCGTACCCATACCCTCTCAATCAACGACTTTGGAGACGAAACGCAACAGATTCTTGCCTCTGAACGCTCTGATAACCTTTTCTTCTCTGCCTGCTGTGCCTACTGCCATGACCCGATCATGAAGGATTTGTTGAGGTTACAGGAACACTTGAGGCTCCGGTGGGTGTGAATGGATATGCAGACAGTGCGATGCTAAAGCTGTTTCCTCGCTAGCCACAACGATATCTTGAACTGGGGTGCAGATGACTGCATTTTCCCCCTTAGTCTCGCGGAAGCCCGAACACACTTTTACTGGAATCCCACTGTCGAGTTGCGCCGCCTGTGCGCGACATTCCGATACAACAAGGATTCCGCTCAAACGGCTCCTAGTGTGTACTACGCTTCGAGTTTAAATTTCCTTCGTGGTTCCATGTTACTCAGCTCGGATGACGAGTATGACGAGTCTGACTGAATCAGTGAATGCCTCACTCCGCACTCATTGCATGTTACTTTTGTTCTTAAACCTGAGTAATTTATACTTAGTGACGCGCTATACCGAGCGAAATAATGTACATATGTGTACAGATAGTGTACAGTATTTGATGGTCAATACCGATCCTAGAAATGACGAATATGTTGTTTGGCTGCACCTTTAGAGCTTCCGACAAGCGGGATCTGGAAGTACATAAAATGGCCCCGCCGTTTTACATACTACAATGTAACATCAGGTATTCGACCAAATTATTAAGTCGTAAACTAGACAAGGTGTGCACGCAATCGACATCACAAAGGGATGCCGCAGAAAGCATGGAGTGACCTGAAGAGCCGTTTTTGACGCGTTTCGTACATCAAACCCGAGAATCATTCACTTGCCACCTACTTTATTTTACTCAGAATTCTGCCTGGAATGCGTGAATAAAAATAAGGGAGTCGATTGTCCTTCGAGGGCATGGTGTAGAGTTAGCAAGGGTGTGCAGATCGGAAAGGGATTTTGTTGACGTCGAACTCGAAGCAGAGTTTGAATAAATGGGGCAACGTTCACTTGGAGTGGGTATTGCGACTGTCTGTTACATGCTCGAGTGGTTAGGCTGATTCAAATCGCATGGGGACATATCATTCAGTAATTGTTCGGTATCAAACCTGTTCTGGCCTCGAGCCGAGAGACTCAACGGAACCTGTCAATGATATCCTTTCGCACTGTCGCAGCCCATATTAGATCTGCTGATATATATTGAATTTTCAAGCGAGGAAATACCGATGAGATATAGAGGAAGGAAAGGATTCAACTTGGAGGCGAGGTTCCTAATAGGGACCTCCGATGTTTCTTTCTGAGCTAGGACGTGTTTGTACAAGTCGAGAGATAGGTACCAAGTTGACGCTCGATGGAAGAGTAATAGGCGCCGGCGCCACAGTCTAATGTGTCGTAAACACGTGATGTGATACGCCTCAAACTTCTTGACCACAAACCTCCATCTCACTCAGACTATCTGGTGGTACCAATGCCCCGTCGCTCTCAGCGCATCAGGGGAAAAGTCGCCACTTACACGGACGCGCAGGATGAGGTCAGCAATACTGCAGATGCTGACGGCGAATTTCAAAACGATAACGGGGATGAAGAAGAACGACCGCGTAAAAGGGCCAAGAGAAGTAGCCGTTCGAAGGGCACATCTAATGATGAGGATTATCATGCTGCCTCCAGCTCGAAAAAGCAGCGTATACCGGAGCAGTTTCGAAAAGTTCGAGGAAGATTGGGGCTTCTCGAGAGGCTAGCCAAGGATATGCCACTTGAGGTTATACTGGAGGTTTGATTCTTCATCCTAGATTTTCCTGTACCCTAAGAGACTTACTGGGTTCATAGATCTTTTGCTACCTTGATCCAGGCGATCTTCTTCGTTTAGCCCGTACGACCAAAGACCTCCGCGGCATTTTGATGAGCCGGTCTTCGGAAAGTGTCTGGCGCACCGCTCGTGAGGGCGTCGAAGGTCTCCCTTATCGTCCCGACGATCTTAATGAGCCCCAGTATGCTCATCTCCTTTACCAATCGTATTGTCACGTAAGATCAAGCATCATGACCTTGCAAAGAGAGCTCAACAATCTCCCACCCAGATATGCGGTCATAAACCCTGCGATAGTGTATTCTGGTCGTTTCGTATGAGGTGCTGCAAGAACTGTGCGTTTGCGACGTATGTCCCTTGTACTTTGTATCAACTTGCTGTCCTTCATTCAGCTTTTTCCTTTCATAGATTTCCTAAATGTGACGATCTGGCTTTTGTGGCCGGTTTGCCTCGCGAATATTCCATGCGTCGCAGAGATGTTTTGCCTTGGGAGTACCTCAAAGGAAGTCAGTAAACTCTACGATTGTGTCAGAGCCTACTGCTAATCTATCTCTAGGCTGGAGGTACCGCGATGTCGTTTGTCATGCTGGAATAACTGCCCGATATAAAGCAGAGTTTGAAGCACTTGAGACCGAAATAGAACGAAATGAATGGATTGAACGTAAAATAGATGAACGATGGAAGAGGGTTGAGGTACGAGGTTTTCTGCTTTATACATTGAGACATTTCTAAATAGCCTTTCAGCACGCTAGTTCGTGTCAGCAATGGCTACAGGCCAGATTGGATCGACGCAGCAATGAATTGGATAATATTCGCGAGCAGAGAAGGGAGGCGTAAGTACCGATACAAGCTATTATTGTCGCCGTTCTGACTCCCAGTGTATCATTCAGAATTCTTGAGCGACTGGAAAAAATCGGATGGCGCGAGGAGGCAGAGCTTAGTATGAGTTCCTGGATGTCGGACGATTTTGCCTCTCACAAATTAGTCCGGCAGCCAAAGAAGCTCACAGACTACGGTATGAACGTTTCTCCTCATTCTTTGTTCATAAGCTGAGTGTCCATGCAAGGCTGGAACAGTATCAAAACGGAATTAGTCGAATGGCTTACGAAGCGAAAGGAAGACCGCCTCGAACGACAACGTCGCAACACATTGCAAAGCCGATATAAACTCCTCAGTGCAGAATATGACCAAAGCAAGTCTAGGCACGATCTTCGTGACCCTTTCCCGGGCAAGTGCGACATTTTGACGTCCAAATACTTTGAAGACTTGATTTGGGACACGCCTATGGACGAGGAAATCACAGCCGAGTTCATGAAGTCGAAATTTCTCGAGCATTTTCCTGCCATCATTGACAAGTGGAGACCTGCGAAAACACAGGAACTTGTTGAAGTCATGCAGAAATCCCGACCTGGCGCGACCGTTTCGGACCTCCACCTGGCCACGACTGTTTTCGAGTGCACCAAATGTTTGCCGCGTACACTGATGCACTATCCCCAAATGTTTTACCACCATTGTTGCTTTGAAAATCGCGAGACTAACAGCGTCAGAATGGCAGAATTTCAATACATATTTTCCAATCCATGGTCGTCCAAGCCACTTGCTCCGAGTGGATCTGGGTCTCAGGTTGCAAAGGAGATTGTCCAAGCCTGCTCGCTCGACCCCGCTGCAGCAACTATCCAAGACTTATATAACGTAAATCCGCTCATTGAATGCACAACTTGCAATTTAAATGGATCCTCCTGGTATGATGGGCGACTTTTCATGCGTTGGCCGTCTGCAATAGGTGTAAGCACCCGTACACTGCGATCGATATGCCGACTGTTTTTTAACGTTCTCTTTATAGGCTGAACACCGTACCCATACACTCTCCATCGATAGCTTTGGAGACAAAACGTCACAAATTCTTGCCTTTGAACCATCTAACAACCTTCTTCTCTCTGCCTGCTGTGCCTACTGCCATGTCGCAGACATCAAGGATATGTCGAAGTTACAGGAACACTTGAGGCTTTGGTGAGTGTGAATGGCGGTACAGACAGTGCGATGCTAAAGCTGTTTCCTTGCCAGTCACAACGATGTCTTGAAGTGGGGCACAGATGACTGCATTTTCCCCCTCAGTCTCGCAGAAGTCCGAACGCACTCTTACTGGAATCCCACCGTCGAGTTGCGCCTGCTGTCCAGCACGTTCCGATACAACAAGGATTCCACTCAAACGACTTCTGATTTAAACTACGTTTCGCGTTTCTTTTCTGAAATATTGCCTTACTTAGACTACCTGGACGACGAGTATTACGAGTATGACGACTACTGAAAGCCTCCTCGGCACTCATGCCACTTTTGTTTTTAATTCTGAATAATTTATACTTAACGACGCGCTATACCAAGCGAAATAATACGTATGTGTGTACAGTCGGTGTATAGTATTTGATGGTCAATACAGATCCTAGAAATGACGAACGCGTTGTTTGGCTGCACTTTTGGAGCTTCCGACAAGCTGTATCTAGAATTACTTGAAATGACCCTCCGAAAGTTTCCATAGGTATTAGCTTCGATAGCAAACGTTCGAAATCCAAAAAGTTGTAAGTTTGGAAGCTGATGTGTCCGCCGGCTGAGATGAGGAGATGGACGTTCGACCAAATACGGTCACTATTAAGTCGTAAATCTGACAAGGTGTGCGCGTAATCGATATCCCAGAGGGTTTGGCAGAAAGAAATTCGAAGTGACCCAAAGAATGAATCAGACTGAATCAACTAGGTGTCTGCCCTTTGAACTGTGTCAATGAATCATACAAAAAGAGAGCATACAAAATCCTGGGCCATTTTTTGTCCATCGAAATCGCGATTTTATCCACTTCCCACCTACTTCATTTTGTTTTACTCAGATTCCTGCCTGGAATGGGGGAGTCGATTGTCCTTCGAGGCATGGTGTAGAGTTCAGTTTGCAAGTCAAATGTGGCGGAATCTCAGGTATACGGAGCATGGGTGCGCGGATCGGGCAGGGATTTTGTTGACGGTTTGAGTAAATGGGGCACCGTTCACTTCGAAGCTTGAGTGGAGATCACACACTGTCCGTTACATGCTCGAGTGGTTGGGCGGTTTCGAGTTACTGTCCAATGATTCCTCGGTATTTCTTGAACCAATGGACTCAACAGAACTTGTCAGTGTCTATGATATCCTTTCGAACTCGATAAAACATAGAAGGAGGAAATGATTCAACTTGGAGGCGGAATTTATCAACTGAGTGGGAACCTCCGAAGTTTTTCCTGAGCTAGAACGTGATTCTATATGTCGAGGGACAGGTACCCAACAGGTACCTATTAGGTGCCGTGTCTACGTCTGATTCAAATTGAGCACAGAGTAATAGGCGCCGGCGCCACAGTTCTTCACAAACACGTGATGTGATACGCCTCGAACTTGACCACAAACCTCTATCTCATCTCACTTAGACTATCTGGCGGCAATGCCTCGTCGTTCTCAGCGCATCAAGGGAAAAGTCGCCAGTTACACGGACGTGCAGGATGAGGTCGTCAGCGATACTGCAGATACTGACGGCGAATTTCAAAACGATGACGGGGATGAAGAAGAACGACCGCGTAAAAGGGCCAAGAGAAGCACTCGTTCGAAGGGCTCATCTAATAATGTGGACTACCATGCTGCCTCTAGCTCAAAGAGACGGCGTATACCGGAACAGTTTCGAGGAGTTCGAGGAAAATTGGGACTGCTTGAGAGGCTGGCCAAGGATATGCCTCTGGATGTTATTTTGGAGGTATAACTTTATGACCCGGGCGTTCTTCATCACCACTGAACTTACCGCATTCATTGCTAGATCTTCTGCTACCTTGATCCAGGTGATCTCTTTCGCTTGGCTCGTACAACCAAAGATCTTCGCGGTATCTTGATGAGTAAATCTTCGGAAATCGTTTGGCGTACGGCTCGGGAGAACGTCGAAGGTCTCCCACCTCGTCCCGAGGATCTGAATGAGCCTCAATATGCTCATCTCCTTTACGAATCATATTGTCACGTAAGATAAAGTATCACAACTTTTCGAAGATAGCTCAACAGTCTCCCATCCAGGTCTGTGGTCATAAACCTTGCGATAGTGTATTCTGGTCGTTCCATATGAGGTGCTGCAAGAAATGTGCATCAGACACGTACGTCTTTGTCCTTTCTTTTGATTTGATGGTTCTTCATTCATCGGCGTCGTACCCTCTATAGTTTTCCTAGATATGACGAACTGGATCTCGTGGCGGGCCTGCCTCCCAAATATTACGAACGCTTCAGAGATACTTTGCTTCGGGAACAGCTTAAAGGAAGTGGGTAAACCCACAACGACTGCGTCAGGCCTCACTTCTAATTAACTTTCAGGTTGGAGACCTTCCGAGGTTGTTTGTCATACTGAAATAACTGCCCGATATAAGGCGGAATTCAAAACGCTTCGGACTAGAACGGATCGAAAGGAGTGGATCGCTCGTAAATCGAATGAACGACTGATGAGGGTTGAGGTGCGACGTTTTTCGTCTCATGTGTCCAGGCATTCTGAAAGAGCTTTTCAGCACGCCAGTTTGTGTCAGGAATGGCTACAGGCAAGACTGGATCAACGCAGCAGTAAATTGGATAACATTCGCGAGCAGAGAAAGGAAGCGTAAGTACCGATTCCAACGATTACCATTGCCGTTCCTATTCCTAATATTTGATTTAGAATTCTTGAGCGATTGGAGGAAGTTGGATGGCGCGAAGAGGCAGAGCTTAGTATGAACACGGTTTGGCCATGGGACGATTTTGCTTCTCACAAATTAGTCCGGCAGCCGAAGAAGCTCACAGACTACGGTATGAGAAATACCTCCTCATCATTTGTTCATAAGCTGAGTGTTTCCATGCAAGGTTGGAACAGTATCAAAACGGAATTGGTCGAATGGCTTAAGAAGCAAAAAGAAGACCGCCTCGAACGATATCGTCGCAGCACATTGGAACGCCGATATAACCTCTTGGACGTGGAATATCTCCAAGCCATGTCTAGGCATGATCTTCGTGACCCTTTCCCGGGCAAAGGTGATATTTTTACCTCCGAATACTTTGAAGGCCTGATTTGGGACACACCTCTGGACGAGGAAGTTACAGCCGAGTCTATGAAGTCGAAACTCCTCAGCCATCTTCCTCTCATCATTGACAAGTGGAGGCCTGCGAAGATAGAGAAACTCGTACAAATCATGCAGAAATCCCGACCTGGCGCAGCTGTCTCGGATCTTCATCTGGCCACAACCGTTTTCGAGTGCACCGAATGCTCACCACGTACGCTGATGTACTATCCCCAAATGTTCTACCACTCCTGTTGCTTCAATAATCCCGAAACCCACAGCTCTCGGATGGCAGAATTTTATTACTTTTTTTCCAATCCATGGTCGTCGAAGTCGCTCGTCCTGAGTAAATTTGGTTCTCAAGTTGCAAAGAACATTGTCGAGGGTTGTTCTCTCGATCCCACTACTGCAACTATCCAAGATTTGAATAACGCAAATCCGCTTATTGAATGCACAAGTTGTAATTCGTATGGATCCTGGTATTCTGGGCGACTTTTCATGCGGTGGCCATCTGCGATAGGTGTAAGCACCCATACACTGCAATCAATATCCTGACCATTTCTAACTTTCTCTTCGAAGACTGAACACCGTTCCCATGTGCTCTTGCTCAATAGCTTTGGAAACGAAACGCAACAGATTCTTGCCTCTGAACCCTCTTGTAATTTTTTCCTTACTGCACACTGTGCCTACTGCCACGAAGTGCGTGTTCAGGATATGTCGAACTTGCAGGAACACTTGAGGCTTTGGTGAGTCCGATTTAGCTTGGAGGCATCTCGACGCTGATGCTCTCTTTTTGCCAGTCACAGCGATGCCTTGGGCTTGGATCCAGATGCCTGTATTTTTCCCCTTAGCGCTGCAGAAACTCAAGAACATTTTTATCGGAATCCCGCTGTGGAGTTGAGCCGTTTGAGCAAGATGTTCCGATATAGCGGACAGGGGTCTGTCGAATCCGCTTGAGTCCCGTCATTTTTGAATCTGGCGATTGATTCGATGTGAATTGTATGCTGCCTCTGTCTTTCTTGCATCCTCGAAGCATGTTACTTTTCTTTCTGGCATTTACAAATGTGATTACACCCTATACATAATACAAAGCGACATAGTATATACCTAATCCTGCATGAGGAAAGAGGAGGCCTAGGCAGCGTGGAACAAGATTCTTGAAGTCGAATGGGTAGCTTTTAGGTCAGTGTTTACGCGTTTACCGATCAACATAGCCGCCGGCGCCACAGTTCTACCAATTCGTCCCAAAGCACGTGATGTAATAGGGTCTCGCCACATATTTCCATTTCATTTAGAGTATTTGGTGGTAGTAATGCCTCTTCGCTCTCAGTACATTGAGGGAAAAGTCGCCATCTATACAGACGCGCAGGGTGTGCTCGTCAGAAATCCTGCAGATACCGACGACGAACCCCAAAATGATCACGAAGAACGACCGCGTAAAAGGGCGAAGAGAACCACCCGTTCAAAGGGCTCATTAACTGACGAGGATAACCTTGTTGCCTCCAACTCGAAAAGACAGCGGATTCCTGAGCAGTTTCGAAAAGTTCGAGGAAAATTGGGGCTGCTTGAGAGGCTGGCCAAGGATATGCCTCTGGATGTTATTTTGGAGGTATAATTTTCCATCCCGGGCTTGCTGCATCACCGTTGAACTTACTGCATTCACTTACCAGATCTTCTGCTACCTTGATCCAGGTGATCTCCTTCGCTTGGCTCGTACGACCAAAGATCTTCGCGGTATCTTGATGAGCAAATCTTCGGAATTCGTTTGGCGTACGGCTCGGGAGAACGTCGAAGGTCTCCCACCTCGTCCCGAAGATCTGAACGAACCTCAATATGCTCATCTTCTTTATGAATCCTACTGCCATGTGAGAGCAGGCAACTCAATCCTTTGAACTGAGCTCAACAGTTCACCATTCAGATTTGTGGTCGTAAATACTGCTATGATGTATTCTGGTCATTCCGTATGAGGTGCTGCAAGAATTGCGCATCGGCGACGTAGGTCCCTCATACCCTTCATACCTGGTCCTTCAGTCATTGTCGTTCCCTCGATAGTTTTCTTAGATGCAGCGATCCAGCTTTCATTGCCGGTTTGCCTCACGACTATCGTACTCTCTGTCAGGTTATCTTGCCTTGGGAGTATCTCAAAGGGAGTGAGTAAACCCATAACGATCGCGTCAGGGCTCACTTTGATTTATTTTCAGGTCGGAGTGAACGAGATATTGTTTTCCATGCTGGAATAGCCGCGCGATATAAGACAGAGTTTCAAAAGCTTCAGACTAGAGATGAACGAAATCAATGGATTGCTCGTAAAACGAATGAACGTTTGACTCGTGAGAAGGTACGAGGTCCTCTGCCCTATGCGTTGCAGCGTCTCTGAATTGATTTTTAGCATGCCAATTCGTGTCAACGATGGCTGCAGGCCAGATTGAATCAACGCAGCGATGAATTAGAAGATCTTCGCGAGCAGAGAAGGGAAGCGTAAGTGTCGATCCAACCTACCATGCGTTCCTACTCTTACTGTTTGGCTTAGAATTCTTGAGCGACTGGAGGAAATTGGATGGCGCGAGGAGGCGGAGCTCAGTATGAAGAATATCTGGCAGGAGGACGATTTTTCCTTCCATAAATTAGTCCGGCAGCCAAAGAAGCTCACCAACTACGGTATGAAAATACTTCCTACATTCTTTGCTCGTAAAATGAAAATTTCTTTGCAAGGCTGGAACGTCATTAAAACGGAACTGATTGAATGGCTTACGGAGCGAAAGGAAGATCGCCTCGAAGAACTTCGTCGCAAAACATTGAGTTGTCGATATAAACTCCTCAGTGTAGAATTTGACCAAAGCAAGTCTAGGCACGATCTTCGTGACCCTTTCCCTGGCAAGTGCGATATTTTGACGTCCAAATACTTTGAAGACTTGATTTGGGACACGCCTATGGACGAGGAAATCACAGCCGAGTCCATGAAGTCGAAATTTCTCGAGCATTTTCCTCTTATTGTTGACCAGTGGAGGCCTGCGAAGATAGAGGAACTTGTACAAGTCATGCAGACATTCCGACCTGGCGCTTCTGTTTCGGACCTTCACCTTGCTACGACCGTTTTCGAGTGCACCAAATGTTTACCGCGTACACTGATGCACTATCCCCAAATGTTTTACCACCGTTGTTGCTTTCAAAACCGCGAGACCAACAGTGCCCGAATGGCCGAAATTCAATACATTTTTTCCAATCCGTGGTCGTCCAAGTCACTCGCTCTTAGTGTATCCGGCTCTCAGATCGCAAAGGGGATTGTGGAAGCCTGTTCTCTCGATCCCACTACAGCGACCATACAAGACTTGTATAATGCCAATCCGCTCATTGAATGTGTCGATTGCAATATCTCACCCGGATCCTGGTACGGGCGACTTTTCATGCGCTGGCCATCTGCAATAGGTGATGTAAGCATTTGTACGCCGCGATCGATATACCGACTGTTTCCTAACGTTCTCTTTACAGGCTAAACACCGCTCCCATAAGCTCTCGATTAACAACTTCGGAGATAAAACGCAGCAGGTTCTTGCCTCTGAGCCCTCTGATAACCTCCTCTTTTCTGCCTGCTGTGTTTACTGCCATGACACGGAGATTACGGATATGTCGAGCTTGCAAGAACACTTGAGGCTTCAGTGAGTGTAATTGACCGAATAGACAGCGCGATGCTGAAGCTCTTTTCTTCAGTCACAACGATGTTTTGGACTGGGGTATAGATGATTGTATTTTCCCCCTCAGCCTTGCGGATGCTCGAACACATATTTATTGGAGTCCCGACATCGAGTTGGGTCACCTGTGCAGGACATTCCTATATAAGGGTTATGACACTAGCAACTATTCTTGGGGCCGTGCACTTTCCCCAATTTCCGATTTCGACTGAACCCCTAATTCCGCACTCACTGCATTTCCCTTTTATTATCCTACACTGAACAATTTGAACCTTACGACGCGTTATACAAAGCGAAAGGATATATATAATATAAGAATAGTATTTGACGGTCAAAACTAAACCTGAATGAGGAAACCGCAAAGAGGCGGCGGGGTCGCTGTCATGTTTGTTTACGCGCTGTTTGGCTGCACCTTTACAGCTTCCGATGACTCGAGTAGAATCTTTTTCCGAGTCTTTTCCGGCACTCATGATGATGCTAGCCTTTTCCTCGACTTCAAGCTGTAGAAAGGTTATTTACATATAGACTTTCTGTGCCAAATTATTGCAAGACTTTGTTATCTTCGTTGCTAGACTTGGGGCTGCAGAATGTCGCGAACGATTGTGATCAAACTGGGTGCGTTGTGTTGACCAAGTCGGTTTTTCACTGAATTGACTGGAATTTCTTTCTTCTTTGCTGTAGGAACTTCGTCAATCGTCCATGAAGAAACTCATCAGCCGCTACTCTCCACCCTTTCCTCGGTCGTAGAAACCGTTGTGAATCTACGGAAACAGGGGCACAAGGTCGTCCTTGTGAGCTCTGGGGCCATCGGTGTTGGTCTTCGACGTATGAATATCGCTAGTAGACCCAAGCATCTGGCCGGGAAACAGGTTAGAATCCTGCTGTTTCACACCCCACTCGATCTGTGCTAATGGGCTGAAATTCGTTTTTTTGCATCAAGGCGTTAGCAGCGATTGGGCAGGGCCGTCTTATTGCGCTGTATGATGAGCTTTTTGGGCATTTGGAACAGCCTATAGCTCAGGTTTTGCTGACTCGAGGTGATATTTCCGATGTGAGTGTTTGTTGAGGTGTATACATGGTGTGCTGATGAACGATTATGCAGCGGACGCGGTACCTTAATGCGGTGAATACGCTGAACGAGCTGTTGTCCATGGGAGTAGTGCCAATTGTAAACGAAAACGATACGATTTCCGTCAGCGTATGTGTGCCTGTGCTCAGCTGTCCTGATCACTTGTATTGAAGGACGTTCGATAGGAAATCAAATTTGGCGACAATGATACATTATCTGCGATCACTTCGTCCATGATTCACGCTGATTATTTGTTTCTGCTGACGGATGTCGATGGGCTGTATACGGCGAATCCGAGGAAAGACCCGAATGCGAAACAGATTGAAGTAGTTACCTCCATATTGGCTATTAGGTCTCAGGGTCTGATACTCTCGCTCCTGTGTGGCATTAGGCGTTACTGATTTATTCCACAGTTAGTACAACGACTATGGGATCTAGCCTCGGAACAGGTGGAATGGAAACCAAGATCATCGCCGCTGAGATTGCGACTGGTGCAGGTGTAACCACTATTATCACGTCGAGCAAGCGGCCTGAGAACATGTTTGATATTATCGAGTATCACAGCGCGATGAAGGAGACGACTCCTACGACTGACGCGCCTCTTGAAGTCCCGAAGGGTGTATTGACGCCGTTACGCCGACCACCGCATACTGTCTTCATGCCTTCCCTTGCGCCGACACGAGATCTCAAGGCCTGGACGAGTCACACCCTGTTTCCCGCGGGCAGTGTCGTCATCGACTCCGGTGCCCACCGCGTTTTATCCAGGCGGGAGTCTGGTGGTCGTTTGCTTGCAGCCGGTGTCCTTGGCGTGATGGGAGCCTTTGCCTCTGGTCAAGCTGTTCGGATTGTGATTCGTGCCTCCACGGGTGATGATTCGACGACGACATCTGGAACGTCCAGTGCCTACTCGAGTCGACCGGTGACGCCAACGCCACATAATTTGCAGTTTACGGATATTGATGCAGGCGAGGCGGCCGCTGCGGCCCCGCAGCAATTCAAGGATGAGGATGTGATCGAGGTCGGCAGAGGGCTGGCTATGTACAACTATGCCCAGATATCCAAAGTGCACGGATTGAACAGGTTTGTCCTTGCATTCCATTGCTACGATAGGCCTGTGCTGATGAATGTTCCAGTTCGCAGTTGCCGTTGGTTTTGGGTTACGCTGACTCGGAATACGTTGTAGAACATATTACTATTCGTGTACCTCCTGCTTCTTCTCACTGACAGTTTACCCGTATACGTGTATATTATCAATGTACATTGTATGGAAAAATTTTTCAGTGGTGTACATAGCCGGACCGCCGTGAGCGCCAATTGTGTGTAAGCAAAACCGATTGCATCAGTTTTCGTCTAGCTTCCTTTTTATTCCACAACCCACCGCCAGCTCAGCGCTCAGCCTTCCTCCCCCTTCAGTGTATTTAAAATCTCATGCAATAGCGTATTTCCTTTCATTCTAGTTAACCAAATGTATCACAACAACTCTATTCGTATTCTGACCGGTCAGTAGTTCACATTAATGAATTGCTGCTACGTTTTTCGGAACTGACAGCTTTTTTTTTTTGACAGGGAACAGTCATCCTGAACTCGCTCAAGCCGTTGCTGAGCGGTGAGCTGCCTACTCCTTCAAAGTTGCAGCAAAGGACTGTCCATGGATAATGGATATGTAATTCTCTCTATTCCAGGCTGAACGTACCCCTCGTCCCTTGCACCGTCAAAAAATTCTCCAACGGCGAGACCAACGTCAAAATCTCCGAATCCGTGCGCGACGAAGATGTTTTCATCATCCAATCCGGCTGTCGCGACGCCAACGATGACCTCATGGAGCTCCTCATCCTTATCTCGGCCTGCAAAACCGCCTCGGCGAGACGGATAACGGCGGTCATCCCTTCATTCCCATACGCGCGGATGGACAAGAAGGACAAGTCGAGAGCGCCGATTACGGCCAAGCTCGTGGCGAACATGTTGGTCGTGGCGGGGTGCGATCATGTTATCACTATGGACTTGCATGCTAGTCAGATACAGGGATTTTTTGATATTCCTGTGGATAATTTGTTCTCGGAACCTCTTATGTTGTCGTATATCAAGAGGTCGGTTGAGGGCTGGCAGAATGGGATTATAGTTAGTCCGGATGCTGGAGGGGCAAAACGGTGAGTGTTTCGCGGGAGACGCTGTTTATGAATACCTTTCTTATCTTTGCCCCTTACGTAGAGTGACGGCGATTGCGGACAAGCTCGGAGTCGAATTTGCGTTGATTCATCGGAAGCGGGATGGAAAGCAAGAAAATGCGCCGGAAAGAATGGAGATTCTGGTTGGAGATGTCAAGGACAAGGTGAGTGACAGTTGCGAGCAAGTGATGACTGTGCTTGCTAATTCGTCGTTCTCCAGGTTGCAATTTTGGTCGATGATATGATCGATACTGGAGCGACTCTTTCTCTGGCGACAAGAACCCTGCATGAGAAGGGAGCCAAGTCTATCCATGCTCTAATCACTCACGGCAAGTTTTATTCGTCCCTGTGTTCCCCTCTGCCCCTTCTAATGACCCCTCCCATCTTTCCTGCAGGCTTACTCTCCCTAACCAACATGAGCATGATAGAAACTCTCCCGCTCGACCATCTCGTCGTACGTCTCGTCTCCCGCCTCTTCTTTTTCGAAGAAATATCTTTCTTACAAAATCTCGTTGCTTGCTTGCTTCTTCCAGGTAACCAACACGATCCCGCAAAATGAACACAAGAATGGCTGTTCGAAACTGACTGTCATTGATATCAGCCCTACGATTGCCGAGAGTATCCGGCGTACACATAATGGAGAGAGTATTAGTCTGTTGTTCGGTGAATGGGCCGAGTCTGGTTTCGTAGAAACGATCTGAGCGGGGGTCACTTTGGAGGGGTGTTGAGAGGGGGGGTGGAGATTGGACGTTGATCAAAGAGGGTAGTTCTCGTTAGGCTTGGGTTAACGGTCTGTTTGATTTATTCGTCTGTCAAATCCTAAAATTAAAGGGAGGTGATCGAGGAGTTGGGTTGGAGTATACTTATTCTTTAGAGCCAGGGTCTTCTTGTGTAATCGCGGTTGATGATAGCGGTTGATTTGCGAAACAACGTATTACACATGCTTTCAGACGATCTATCATACTACCGGACTTACGTAGTTTCTACAAACCAAAACAAAATGCATGTGGACTTTTTTACTTCTTTGCATCAAATACATAATGACGATACTGACATTGGGGATCTGTCAAGTCGTTCTGATACTTTGTTTTTGATACTTTGTGGGCTTCTGCCGACGGCTGAGAGAAGAAGACGGAGAAGCTGTATTCTACGATTCTACGAATTGAACGAACGTCTGCAATTGTACATGTGTACTTAGTTCGGCGAACAATACAAGGTGAAAGCTGCTGAATGCCATCAAGTATGATTTTTTCTGATTGCAGCGTCGAGCATATAACGGGGAGGCGAAGAGTAAAGTTGCTCAGCTGTCATTTGAGTGGACGAGTGCGAGTTCTGATTGACAAAGCTCTTAGTCCGAATGACTGGCCTCATCATTGGCGTATCTATATAGTAGTCGGTAGGATGGCCGGTGCGAGCGTCGAAAGATGCATGCTGCCGAATCTGGATACTGCGCTTTAGTCATTCTTCTGGGCTTGACTGTCGCAGAGACGTTCAAAACGTGGATACTTATGTCCGTGTTTCTTTTGGCGGCGCGCGCATATAGTTAATCTGTCTGTCTGTATCGACGGAATCCGTGAGTGACATGATGACTCTTGGATGAAGGGTTGTGCCGATGTCGACTCTTGCTCAGCGCAACACTGGGCTGGGCTGCCGCTTGTCCTTGAGCATTCAAGTGTATATTATACATAGTAAGTATATGCATACAGGTACCGCAGGGCTGTGCAGAAAACGTCAGGAACTCGAATTCTTTGAATCTTGATGTTTTGATGATTTCGGAACTCAGATAAGTGTTGTGTTGAGGGTTTCGTTTGGAATGACAGACGAGCGGGAAGGGCAAAGTTCTAGGATTTAAAGTTGAATTATATGAATAGGATGTGAGCACGGCGCCACTACTGTACCAGAGCCTAGGGATGGGACACAGCCCTTCCGTATCTTACTATGTAACCCAGAGCCAATATGAAAGGATTCGTAAGTTGGCAAGAATCTTCGAGTTTCCAGTTTTGAAGGCCATCAGCGCCTCGTCTTCGGGATTGGGGGGGACGTGGCTGGAAGTAGCCGCACCGGGCCTCCATCAGCAATCACGTCGTTTCAGATACTTATCCCCACCGCTGGTGCGAACAACCTGCGGCAAGTTCCATGTATGCGTGAAACAAATTAATGAAGGCTTACAGGCGAGGCCTGGCCTCCCTTAACTTTTGGAAAAATGAGGTGGTTTCGAAAGTAAGGATTCGATCCGAAAGGCACATCCGGAACACGAAGAAGGACTTGGCCCATCTTTCATCATCGAACTTCGCTGGCACAAAAGTTCCGTTCCGCATTATTTGCCCATGAGGCCTGTGGCCTGGCAGAGAAAGCCCTGGATGACCTAGATGTACCTGAAGTTTGAGATTACTACCGGAAGACCCGGGGGATGACTAGCGCTATCTAAAAATATGGGATTGGCGGATAATAATCAAAGCTCCCTAAGATCAGAACTGGTGAATAAACTTGGAAACATTATCTTACCTGCACCCAGCTCGAGAAGCGCATCAGGCGGGGTGACGATGGTCTAAATCACCATCCCTATCCGCATCACTAATTTCGGAAATCTCGGATGTTAGCTGCACAAGGGCAGGGAAAATAAAGAGATCAAGGAAAAAAGATCTCAAAATATTGAGTGTCAGTGCCCGCACGAGCGGACCCTGGCGGGCCCTCGGTGGGGCCCCGGGGACAAAGCTAAGGATACGGCACACGTGCTTATCGATATTCACTCTTCAATCCCAACGACGACTCATACGTCGAATCCCAGCATCACAAAGTAATTCACTATCTGCTATTTACCTTACTTTTGGATCTAGAAGCTTTACAATTCACCCACGGCGCCAGGACCAAAATCGTTTTTCTTCTGCAATTCGAAGATCATCATGATGGAGAAAAAAAAACGCGTATTCTTGATCCTGCGGCTGAACTCAGCAATAACAATCTTTTTGGGGACCACTGAAATTCTATCATTCGAGCTGATGGTGGCATAAGTTTGCCAGAAGGTCACTGCTCCAGCCTTCAAGCTTGACTTTTGACTGACAACCTAAGTCCTTCTCTACTACAATTGACGACGGGGTTTGCCAGTAATCTTGCTTGCGTGGTATCTGCCTGCAAGAGATAGCTCCACTCTAAGGTCTCTGAATATATTACCAGCTGATGCGACTTTGATTTAATTTCTATTTTACAGCCTCCCGCGTATCCTCGTGATTGTGAAGACTCTACTCCCCATCACCTAAAAGCTTTCTTTCTCTTTTGATCGCTCGACTTGGATATTATCATCGAGAAAAGGTTCTCGAATACCGTCTTTCAAGAGCAAGTGAAGCGTTTGCTAGCGTCTGAGACATCTTACATATTTCAAACACGTTCTCGCTCAATCACCTCTTCTAATCTCGCTAATTATCGATCGGGATCACATATCGTGTTGCATCAAGAATTCCCGGACAGCGAGGGAGTAGTATCTACACTTGATTAATGGTTTGTGATGATCATGATTGCGAATACCGAAAGGATCTACGATGACATTCGCATCAGTCAGGCTTCTTTCCAGGGCTTGCTGCCATATGGAAAAATTTACGCCTAAGATGAGTCTACGGAGATAACGACACTGCACAGTGTTTTGGCGAGCCCGGAAATGTGGCAACGTATTTAAGTAACAGGAGTGAAACTGTATCGAGATTAATCTTTCCTCTGCCCGCTTTACAAATCAGCCTCAGCTCCGCTCCCTTTCTGTCTTTGAACAGGTTCAGATGTCTTCATTAAACTCGACGCTCGGTAGGGTGTTTTCCTTATTGATTGATTGAGGGCAAAATCCTCACATAATGCTATCAGGCGTCTTGGAGATTGGGATTCTCATATCTGGGGTGCTGTACGTAGGCTGGAACATCGATCTCAAGTCCACTCATAAATTTTTTGACTTAGCTTTGGTGTCGTGACTTGTCAGGTCTACATTTACCACAAGAATTTCCCCAAAGATTCGCTGTGGCTGCAGATTGGTCTGGTAAGTATTCTCGCATAGATCATTAATCGCCCAGCTAAATTTTAACCATCCTAGGTTGATGGAATGTGGTAATTGTATCCGGTCACTATTCGCGAGCTGCGAGATGGCTGACGACGAATACCAGGCTTTTGGAACTCGGTCATACCATATGCATCTTCCATGCGCTCTACTTTTATAGTGTGACTGGAAATGGTAACCCGAGGGCTCTCGCCGTTGCGCCAAAGTCTCTTAGTATTGCGGTGATTTTACATGGTGTAACGATTGTTCTAGGTAAGCTTTCGTTCGGAGATGAAACTCTATCTTACAAATGATCCATAGTCCAAGGATACTTCACCTATCGAATCTACCGTTTCTCGCAAAAGCCCTATATTGTCCCAATCATTAGCATCTTGCTGATGTTTGCTCAGCTGCTGGCCGTCTCGACCCTTTGTGCTGAGGCGGTCATAGTTGCTTCAAAGAGTCTTCCGCTGTATCTTCAGAAGTGGGAATGGTTGCTCCTGACCACACTGTGGCTCCGTGTTGCCGCGGACCTCACAATCTCTTCATCCCTGGTGTACTTTTTAATCAAGCAGCGCAATAATGCCTACAAGAGCACTGTTGTGGTCGTTGACAGACTCATCCGGTGGTCCATAGGTGAGCGTCCCGTTCCATCCCCCTAACGCCGACTCAATGCTCTATATTAGAAACCGGGATCATTACTAGGTACTTTCTAACGCCGTCCTATTGACAATTCCATAATCTGAGTGGTAAACTTAGCATGCTCGGTATTATATTAGTCATTGCCGTGAGTCAAGTTTCCATTTGTTGCTCGGAGAAATACTTAACTTGTCGTTACAGTACTTGACCGACAAGCACAACTGTATGTTGGGTCGATTCTAGGGTTTGAGGTTTTCTAATTTATTTGAACAGTCGCCTGGCTTGCTCTTTTCATGGTCTTGCCTAAAGGTAAGGAATACTGCATCCTTTGAAATGATCCATGTGTTTACTGGGACGATGCAGTGTTCTCCAATACTCTTCTAGCAAAGTGAGCGGATATCCAACTTGATTGAGATCAACATCCTGACTCGATTTAGCATGAATTCGCGTGCTTCTCTACGCGGCATCCAAACGTCGGTCGAAGTCTCGGGAGGTAGCAGCGGATACAGCGGACCAACTGTGAGTCATTGATCGTTTGTTATATGCATACAAACTCAATGGGTCCGCATATACCAGCCTCGCAGCAGGACTTTGGCTACCGGTCTGAATGTCTCTGTGACTACCGAAATGGATACTTTTGACATTTCCCAAACGAATTCTTGGCCCCAAACCGACAAGTATCAGGCTGTGTAATGCACTTTCGAATAACGAGTTAATATCTGGGATTTATTATTTGTAATTATTTCAACTCGGTTCTGGCGTTGTTGTATTTTATTATTTATCTGTTGTTGTAAACACGGCGCTCAGTGACCTAAAACCTAGATTGAGGACGAGTATTCGATGATATATAATGCTTTGCGTAGAGGGATAAGAGCAGAAAGGACGGGAAGGGTGTTGTTTGCCTCCTCGGAGATCTCCTTCTACTTTTAGATCACTTTTGATTGCAATTTTGTAACGCTTCCTTAGCTTAGTGGTAGAGCATTGTACTGGATAAAGTCCTACGAAAAATCCCCTAGGCGGCGAGGAGGCGGCGTGTCAGCGCAGCGGAAAGTCTCGGCGCAGTGCGGGGAATTTTTCTCACGGTACTCTACACTCAGACTAACGCGGCTACAGTCATCAGCTACGACTACACTATACACTCAGACTTGGCTACACTACTCAGTTACTGGCTACACGCTACACTTAGACTACTCAGTTACCAGCTACGGCTACGCTCCACACTCTCAGACTATTCAGTTACCAGCTACGGCTACACTCAGACTATTTAGTTACCAGCTACGGCTACACTCTACACTCAGACTATTCAGTTACACTCAGACTACTCAGTTACTGGCTACACTCTACTACACTCAGACCATTCAGTTACCAGCTACGGCTACACTCTCTTACACGGCCAGCTACACTATACACTCAGACTATTTTTTTCCAGTTACCAGTAACCAGCTACACTCTACACTCAGACGGTTGCCAGCTACGGCTGCACTCTACACTCTACACTCTGCACTCAGTTACCAGCTACGGCTACACTACACGGCTACCAGCTACCAGCTACACTCTACACTCCACACTCAGACTACTCAATTACCAGCCAACCAGCTAACCACACCAGACTACTCAGACCGCTACGCTACCGGCTACCCACTCTACACTTTACACTCACGCTACGCGACGTGTATTATAACTCATTGACACGAATCCCGTGATCAGATCACACCCTTTGACCCGAATTCCGGTCCCTATGACGTCAGAGTCTTTTGACCCAAGTTTTGGCCACCAGCCTCAGACTACTTAGACTACACGGCTACTGCTACACTACTCAGACTATTCAGTTACCAGCCAGCAGCTACACTCTACACTCACTCTACACTCAGTTACCAGCTACCAACTACCAGCTACACCTACACTCAGACTACACGGCCAGTGGCTACACTACTCAGTTACCAGCCAACCAGCTAACCACACCAGACTACTCAGACCGCTACGCTACTGGCTACTCTATATTTTACACTCACACTACTCGCTACGCGACGTGTATTATGACTCATTGACACGAATCCCGTGATTAGATCACACCCTTTGACCCGAATTCCGGTCCCTATGGCGTCAGAGTCTTTTTGACCCAAGTTTGGGTCCGATCGTTTCCTTCAGTGTCACCACCTACTGCGTCTGCTCGGCCGCTAATCAGCGCCTTCACCTGTCCGCGACAAAGTCCTACGAAAAATGGCGATTCAAATACCATTTGGCCTCTTTAAAAAATTTTTTCTGCTCGGCCGCTAATCTGCGCCTTCACCTGTTCGCGACAAAGTCCTACGAAAAATGGTGATTCACCTGATTCAACTTCCATTTGGCCTTCTCTGATCGACTTTATCCAAAACTAGGATTAAAACTAACGGCTTGGAGGGGGGGAGGGGAAGTGCGCGGGGATAAAGTCCTACCCCCGGCAGCAGTCAGCGGTCCTACCCGGCAGCCGAGGCGCGGCGAGGAGGCGGCGGGTCAACAGTTTGGGTCCGATCGTTTCCTTCAGTGTCACCACCTACTGCTTCTGCTCGGCCGCTAATCTGCGCCTTCGCCTGTTCGCGAAAAATGGTGATTCACCTGATTCAACTTCCATTTGGCCTTCTCTGATCGACTTTATCCAAAACTGGGATTAAAACTAACGGCTTGGAGGAGGGGTCCTACCCCCGGCAGCAGTCAGCGCACCCCTCCCCAAGCCCAACGGCTTGGGGGGTGCGCGGCCCTGCCCCCCAGTGCGGGGAATTTTTCTGACGGCACTCTACACTCAAACTACGCGGCTACAGTTACCAGCTACGGCCACACTCTCCACTCAGACTTGGCTAGCTCGGCCGCTAATCAGCGCCTCCGCGACAAAGTCCTACAAAAATGGCGATTCAAATACCATTTGGCCTCTTAAAAAAAAATTTTTTTTTTCTTGACAGCATGACAGCACTTTGCGAATCCTTTTGTGACAGCGCTCGGCCAATTTCGAAGCAGCAAATTTCTCTTTTTTAACCCGAGCTCTCGTTTTTTCCCCACCCACCTCTCTCTCTCTCTCTCCATGTTCCCCAACTTCCATGGCCAAAAGCTCCCGCACCGATGACGATGGCTTCGTTATCCCGGACACGCCAGATCGCACCAAAAGTAAATCGAAATCGACTGGTTCTCGTCGTGGCCGACCTACGAGAAAGAGGATTCGATTGAGCGAATCTGCATCCGAGGCTGAACCTCCACCTCGCCCCGCCACCGAACCTCCAGAATCAGGCAGCGAGTCTGACGAATCTTCTCTCAAAAAGCCTCAATGGACCATTGCCGCCGTAACAGGCTCATCCGCATCCATCTCAAATGCTACAGCTTCCGCCTCCTTTATCAGCAATGCTTCCATTACTGGCATAGCGACGCGTCCTTTGTCCTCAAATAACCCAGCACCCTCTCGCGATTTTACCACATTTGCTCCTCTGCCAAGCTCGCGTCCCGAAAATGTCCTGCAAAACGTTCATCCACCGATCGAAGAAGATCAGCCTCCCCCCGAGACTGAATACCGTCCTCTTCGCGCCGCTGTCCATCCTAAAGTCGCACGCGACTTTACTACCCAGGTCCCTCTTCCTACATCCGCCCCCACAGATGGCATCGTCACCGTCGGCATTAAAACCAAAACACACCCTCGCTCGCGGGACCTCGAGGGTCAGCTACGAGCCGAACTCACCGATCTGCAAAAAATCAAAGACTTTCTCAGCGCTTTTGACTATGTTCACCTAAAGCTCATGGCTCCAGGCACGATGCGCCATCTTGAACGCGCCGAAAGCTGGTGGTTGCTCTTCATGACCCACATCTTGGGCTCTGAAAAGGCCGCCAAGGCAACCTTGGCGCGAGGCGCCCCTCCTCCTCCACTTGAACAGTTCAAGGCATTCCTCTGGTTCGTCGCCTGTCGAGGCGAGTCGGCCATGGGAGGTGGTAGAAAAGGTTGGACTTCAACCACTCTCAAGGTGTTTCTGCAGCGAGTTCATTCAATGGCAAGTCAATTCTTTGCCTAGTCTTTTGCTTTCGTCTGAATCTTCTTGCAGCGCGCCTATCTCCACTGTAAAGCCCCACCCGCACACTATTGCAGCGAATTGCTGAGCGTGAGTCTCGTCGTTTTTATATTCCTCTTTGATTCTCATGCTTTTACCAGGCTGTTGACCAATGGGGTCGAGAGCAGATCTTGAGCACCGACAAGCGGGAAAAAAGGATTATACGCGACAAAGACCAGTTGGATCTTTTGACCGTTTTCCTAACCCGCGATACCGGCGTATCAAGCTGGTTCATGGTTCGTCAAAGTTCATCTTTTCAGTAACGATTTACTCATATCGTTCCCCATCAAGACCTTGCAATGCATGGCCTTCAGCCAGATCCTCGCTGATCACGGACTTCGGCCTGGAACGCTCTGCCCTTCCCCGGGCTACGAAAAGACTGATCATTATATCAAGTGGGAGGTATGACGATCAAGTCTGTCCTTGTCAAGAACTAACTGGCGTTTAGGATCTCACTTGGGTTGTATCTGGACATACCCCCGGGCTCGGTCTCGAGATTTCCATCTTTTGGAAATTCAATTGGGCGAAAAACATGCATGATCATGCCTCACGATTGCAAGTCACTCGCGCATGTCATTTGTTTTCTTTGTGTTCATCCGCTCTTTCTACAGCATCGCGACAAACAGCAAGAATCTCCCAAAGGATCATATTTATCAAGACAAGCAGCTCATGCTCGAAGTTTTGGCCCACGTACAGGGTATTTTCGAAGAAGGATACGATCCTCTATCTTTGCGGGAGGCAGATCCCTCCACTCTCAAGTTTCCCCTCCAGCTCAAGATGAAGTCGGACCGGAAGACGCGCCCGTTATTCGTGAACAAGCAAGGCGACGGCCCTCTCAGCTACAGCTCTCTGCAAACAATCTTCAGACGTGTCCAGAAAATTCTGGGATGGCCAGGTACGTTTCTTGCTCTCAATTATCTTTCGTATCGGTCAATTTTCATAGGTTTCACTTTTCGGTGTTACCGTTATCACTGGTGCACGACGATGGTAAAAAAATTGTCAAAAGTGAGTGCTTGTTCTTACGCAATGTATGTTTTTCTCATTCCGTCCAGGACGATTTCCGCAATCTACTTGGTCACATTCCCAAATCCTTACATGGACATTCGACTTATCAGACCGACTATCGCGTGGCCGACGTCATTGCTGCGCGTTATGATACGGCATCAGACGAGGAGCTTCACCAGCTCTTTAGCTCGGTTGGTTGGACGGGGGAAGTCGACGACACGCCACCCGCCAGTGTGTTAAGAAAGGAAGACGTCGAGAGTGATCGTGAACTCCAAGGCTTGCTGCAAGAGTACACTAGCAGGGAAGCCTTGGTACTGAAAAAGTACGGTGTCGTGTCCCATCTGGTCACCGAGGCGGTAAAATTCCTCTCTTCTTTCGCTCGGGTCCTTGTCTAATGTATTCAACCAGTCTCTCGACAACGAGATCGTGGCCAAGGCTAAAGAAGCTTGGGCCGATGTTTTAGGACGTATAGTCACAAAAATGACCGAGGTTTGTCTTTCCTTCTCTTCGTTTCTTCGTTTCTTCATTTTTGTTGCAGGGCCGTGACGGTCGACACACTCGTTCGTTATCCGTCGATTCCAGAATGTCGGTTGATTCGGTCAAAACCGATGTATCCATGAACTCCAAAGGCCGGTCGGAGGTGGACGATTCGGATGAGGCAGGTAAGCAGCGCATGATTATCTCCCCTTGTCGTATGTTGATTATGAAAAAAAGTCGCGAGCGAGTCGTTGGAACAGGGTACGTCTTTGGTTCGCTCTTTATTCAATCCATCTCATCCTCTTACAAGGTGATCCGGATGCACCTGTTGCCATCGCCACGTCTTCATCGCACAAGCCCTTGCCAGAGGCTCTCGGGATCGACAAGGAGCTTCTCGAGAAAGTCAACACTATTCAAGCGGAAAAAATGAACGAAATTCTCAACTCGGATATCAACCATCCTTTCGCTCCGCTGGTCAAGAACGAGTCCAAAAATGTTCGACTCATGGTCTGCAAGTTATACCTGGCTCAGATCCAAAAGGACGAAATTGCGAGGAAGCATCAGTGCGTAAAATGCCTTTCGAACAAGGATCTGCCCCAAGATGTACGCGAAAAGGATCACGGTGATCACTATGCTCAGCATATCTTGTCGTGTCAGGCGGACGAAAAGGACATTTTCTATTGTGTCATTTGTCAAACATGTCTTCCTGCTCCATCCTCGAAAGATGACAAGAATTTTGAAGCCTACAACGACCAAATCAACTCGCACATGGACGAATGTCTCAACACCTTGCTGGCCAGCTTTGGTCCACGCAAAGACGACAGCAAGGGCAAGGGCAAGGCAAAGGCCACTCCCGAATCCAGTGTGAAGAGACACAAGTCCGACGACTTGTAAGAATTTTTTGTCTTCTTATCGATCTCTTCTAATATGCTCTCGTAGTGGTGTGGGCCAGCTTAGTGTATCATCCAAGATCGCTGGTGCTCGGACCGCGACAACTCGATATATTTGTCCGATTTGCATATCTGACAAATCCGAATACGAAGACGCGAAAACGGCCTGGCAAAACAAGCTTTTGTAAGCCAACGTATTTCTACAAGGAGATTGCTCTGACCTTTTTCGCAGTTGGACGATTTCAGTTGTCCCTTTGTTGCAACATATGATTGGGGCTCACTGGAATGGTAGCATACGTGGCGCTGGAATCGATTATGGCAAGGAGTTTGTCTGCGGCTTGCCAGGATGCGATGAGCAGGATGAGACGTAAGTTTTCTGCCGATGGATTTCCTTTTTCCTACTTGACGCTTGCTTTCTCAGTATGGATACGGGTGAAATGATCAATCATCTTCACCATGGACACGGCTACAAGCTTATCGAATGCCCAATCGACCACTGCACCCCAACCTGCAAGAAAAACTGTACCATCAATCACCATGTCGAGTCGTGCGGACCGCTAGAACTTGAAGGCGAATTCAAGTACACGCGCGATGCTCGCAACGAACTCAAACACCTCGACATTCCCCTTCCTTTAGCGACGGTGATTGACCACCGCAGGCCTCAAGTCGTTCAGACCGCGGAAAAGAAGATTATGGCTCGAAAGGGCAAGGAAGACGATTCATCTTCGGCTTCGACGTCGACTAGGGGGCGAAAGAGTAAAAAGGTCGACAAGGCGGAACCCCCCAAAAAGGTTTCTAGGCGGAATGTCATTCTCTCCCCTACCCCCTCTGAAGACGATTCGAGTAAAAAGGTCGACAAGTCTGAACCCCCCAAAAGGGTTTCTAGGCGGAATGTCATTCTCTCCCCTACCCCCTCTGAAGACGATTCATCCTCGGCTTCGACGTCGACTAGGGGGCGAAAGAGTAAAAAGGTCAACAAGGGCAAGAACAAGGCCGAGGCCCCCCAAAAGGTTTCTAGTCGGAAGCCTCCCAATCTCGTTCCTTCCCCTACCCCCGCTGCTGTTGCACTTACTCTACCGGATGACATTATCGTCGACCCAGCTCCTCTTTCTCTCGCTCCGCCAGACGATGGCCTTCCAGATCCCGGTGGGTTTGAAGGGTTCGATACTCTTGATACAGACACGGCGTTCGGTACAGGTACCGAATTCGGCGGAGATTTCGATGGCGGTGATGCAGGTTTGGCAGGTACTGAATTTGGTGGAAATCTCGAGGATTTCGATACGAATCTGGGCGGCGACACGGACGCAGGTGGTACTGGTATGGAAGGTTTCGATACGAATCTGGGCGGCGACACGGACGCAGACGGTACTGGTATGGAAGGTTTCGATACGAATCTGGGCGGCGACACGGACGCAGACGGTACTGGTATGGAAGGTTTCGATACGAATCTGGGCAGCGTCAAGGATGCGAGGAGGACTGGTATCGAAGCGACGAATTTTGACGATGACGTTGATTTTGCTGCTGTCATTGCTCGCGACGACGGATTCTGGGATTCTTTGGATAGCAATCCATGGTCGAGCTCTGCCTCTACTTCTGCAGTACCTTCGGCTCCTTCACTGTCTTCATCCACTTCCGCTTCAACATCCGCGTTTCTATCTACTCCGCATGGACCGGCGTCCAGCAATCCATGGTCCGACTCTGCCGCCAAGCAAGACCCTCTTCCATTTTCAGCCTCTTCGTTGTCACCCACCTCCGCGCCGTCCATTCCTCTACCTTTGGCCACCACTGATCCCACTCCGCATGGACCGGCGTCGGAGCATGAAAGGATTCGTAGATGCATTCAAGAGTTTGAACAGTTGAACGGTATCACCGTACCGGGTTTGGTTGAGGTTCTCATCGCCGAAGAGATGACAGTTGAAGATGTTCGAGCTACCAATTGGGAAGAGATGAAGTCGTGCTATCCGAGTATAAAGTTGGGTCATTTCAAAAAACTCGCTTCATTCTTATCGCAATGGCTTGATAGAGAAAGTAGTTTGTAGACAACTCGTAAATTGTATCATTTCGTTATGGAAACTCAAATGTATGATTAGCTAGAACGATTCTCACACACCATAGCGTCTCATCAAAGTACCGCACTATCCGAGTCACAATGGATGATGCGCGTAGAGCTGAGTCGATACAAAGGGTCAGCTGGAAGAGAAGAAGACGCGGCATTCAATATGTTGGTTGTAAGAACGATAATCTATTTTCAATACGCCGTATATGAAATAATGCCCGCTTAGCTCAGAGGTTAGAGCATTGTGCTTATATGGGTACCTTTCAAGTCCAAGCTTTACGCAAGGGTCGGCAGTTCGATCCTGCCAGTGGGCATGTCCGCTTTTTCGTATTAGAAAACACCCATGGGGGTTTTCTAATGGAGGTCTGTTTTAACTTTTTCTTAGTCGAAACCCTCATGTAATGAAACGTTTTTCTCTAACCTCTATTGTGCCCCTATTACGTAATCCTAAGCATATTAATGCAAAGGTCACCAGTTCGACCCTGGTAGGAAGCATCGGAAGGTTTGAAAGCTAATTTTTTATTTATTTTACTTTTTATTAATTCTTTGGTTTCCGAATCATTGTACAATGGTTGAAAATCACTTGTTAGAAGAGATCAGGTTTTACTAAATATTCAATTTTTATTTTCTATTCAACAAAGTTTTGTGTATGGAGCTCATTCCCGCTACTGTTAAGTAGAGGGTTTTACAGGCCAACCCATTTCGATCTTGAAGTCCGTCCCCCGATCATTCTTGCCATCTTTGGACAGATTTGTCATCACACTGATTACATTTCTGTCCGATCATTGTTTCCTCTTCGGGCTTATCTGTTGCTTTTGCTTTGTAATCAGCTACTGATGAGATCCGAAATTCCTTTGGCCGATGATTACCTTCTCGACCTGTCTCCTCAGCCACCTTGCCTGCATGAATTGTTTATCTTTCATGGTGTCTGCACATGCCATCTGGGTGTCATACGACTTCCATCTTGTTGTGTCAATCATTTCCTGCAAATTTGTTCGGAGAGTGTCCCTTTGCGATGTCAGCCTTGTTGGGACCTGCCTTTTGCTCAAAACCTCATTGAACTTCATACATCTGCACCTGTGGTGCTTGATGTGATTGCAAATGTCTTGCCGTCTTTAAAACACCTATGGGTCCTCAATCCTCCACCATGGGGGATGGCCATATTCACTTCAATTGCCTCAGTGATCCGAAAATCCTGCAAGCTACAGTTGCTACACCTCATGTGCCATAGCACTTTTGACCATGACCTCATCAATGTCTTTCTAGAATCAGCACAGGGCTTGCAAATCTTTGAATGTGTGCAGTGGTAAGCCTTCCTGTGATCCGTGTACATTTGTATTTGACTGATCGCTGCAAGATGTCTATCTTGCTTCAATTTACACCAGTGCAGTTTGTTGTGCATCTGTACTTAAATTCCTTATGTTGCACACTTCTGAAGATTCAGCAATTCAGGTTGTGAAGGATTGTCAAATGCATATTGCATATGCAGCATTGCCATCATGGAGTGTGGATGCACTACCAGACATGTCTGTTCAGCTTTGTGTATACCCATATACCTGTGTAATCTACATAAAGGATGAGACTGTACTGAGGTACAAGAGTGTCAGATTTGTAGCCATATAATAGCAATTTAGTCATGCTCCTGTCAGAAAATACTTGACACAATTTCCTCTGCTCAAACTTAAGTCTGCCGGGTATATAAATGTGTAACCATTGATAAAGTAATAGTATTTGAGTAAAGTAATATAACTTATGTTTAACATTCTGCAATTCGACGGTAGCGGGCTCTGCCGCTTGCCGGCGCTACTTGGTTATAGTTCAATAATAAATAATCGGAACACTCAGAACAGTGATGGATCATGGCAGGCATTCATATTGCTTATTGCAGACAATAATTTGGGCTTCCAAATAAGGCTGGCTGTTTCAATGCAGGTCATACACTCAATGATTGGGTTCTGAAAGTCTTGGATTAGTTGGTACCAAGGTGGGATCAAGAGAACATGCTTCAAGAGCTACTGTTTAGTCCTTCAACGAGTCATAGATAGTCACTGCCATCTCGCAGTGAAAACAGCTGGTGTTGGTGTATTAAAATGTGGTCGTGATGACCAGTTAATAATAGGTACAGTCAAAGTGGATGCTAAAATGGCACTGAAATGATGTCTAATTTTTGAGAAACTGCCTTTCAGCGGCTTACCGGTTGAATGTCCCTTCTGAACATTCCACTGAATATGTTGTATAATTTGAAATATGTCTTTGTAAATATCTTTTCCACTATGAGAGCCATTTCATGCAGAATGCCTTCAAGTGACTGTCAACCATCAGCTGAGCCACACTGTATGTATTATTTTCGGCACATTTAGCAGCTGGCAAAAGGAATGAGCCTAGTGCCACTTGGACAAAGAACCTTTGATTTGCTTTCAAAATACTCTGTCAAGTCAGCTGTCCAATGAAAGGAGTTCTTTACTGATGACTCTAGCACTTCAGCTTAAAGTGTCAGTCCTCAGGCTGCCTACATCAGGCACTGGCAAAGAAGAAGTTTGCCTGAAGCTAACCTAACTCTAGTGTAAATGGAAAATCAGCCACTGAAACTGGTTTCAGCAGCTCATGAGCCACTGACAACTTAAATCCTTGCTGAATTTCCAGCCACTGAAAACTGCTTTCAGTGGAATTTTCAGCAAACATTTCAGCGGCAGTTTCAGTGGCCATTTTGACTGTCCCTAATATAATGTGGATGTACCCACTTGTATCTTCATTGATTTCTACTGAGCAATCTTTGAAGGGGTCGAATCATTAACTCCTTGTGGAATTTATTCAGGTGCATATTCTTCCTCAAAGGGCGCCGAAACAACTCTCTGGAGTATTTGCAAATGAGGATATTGGTCTTGTTAGGGATAGGCTCTGCAAATCCCACCTGAGCTTCTTGTGCAATGCTGAAAACCAGGAATTAGATAAGTCTAATATGCTACAACAACTTAGCTTGATGTGATTTTTCTTTTTGATACTGTTCTGGTCTCGATAGATGATGTCGACCGATGAACAAGCATGAAGAAAATGGCCTTCTCACCATATTCCATGAATTACTTCTCTTGTCATAGCAACGCATGATGGGCGAAATCTCCAAGACCTTTCTTTTTGTTCTGTAGAAGGTTAAAGTCCTTCATGTCCGGCTTTGAATCGCTCGACTATTCCAGCACAGATTGTCCAAGCTGAAAGTGGTGTAGTTGCCTGTGGATTCACTAACCTAACGCAGCAAGACTTTGTGATGGCGAGTATGATACTCGAGAGACAGACTGGCTAGAAGCCGGATGTCGGAAATAACGAGGGGACGATGTAAAAAAAAAAACATCGAGACAGTAACGGCAAACCGAACACACATCGTTATGGCACCTGATATGCGGAGCTTCAGCCAGAGTACAGCAGCGTAATCTTTGCGATCATAAATCTGGATGGAAGACTCATAGAGGGAATAGGCATATAAAGGCTCATTAGGAGCGCAGGGCAAGATGAATGGCCCTCGGCGCTCTCATGAGCAGTAGGCTAGATACTCTCCGAGGACCTGATACCGTGAAGTTCTTGAGTCATTCATGCCAAACGAAGGAGACTGCCTGGGATTGATTATTGAAAGATCTCTGAAGGGACTCCGAGTTAATAAAGGATGCCCATGATTTAAAACAAAAATTCATACCTCCAAAACAACCTTCAGCAACATGCCCCTTGCCGGTCTCTCAATAGACCCCAACTTGCCAAAGCGTTGAGCTTGAGGATGCTTTGTTTGTCCTCGACAGCTTATGAGCCCTTCTTCCGAGAGCTGTTCTTGGTCCTTTTGCGTGGATGTTCATCTTCGCATTCCTCTCGCCATTCGTCATCTTGAACGGTTGAAGCTCATGAATCACTCTGAGTGTTTGACGCTTCATTGCGAGCCGAGTATTGTATCAGCAATTCTGCAGAGAGAGTAGCCCTGTCCTGGGTGTGCTGAGGACATTTGTTCTTGCTGGCAGTAGATAGGGGTAGAGGTCAAGTCAAAACGCGGTCCTGTGACATCCAAGTGATGTCGACTCAAAGAATCAGACACGTGAGACTCAGGCTGGGTACAAAACGAATATGCTGTTCAAATGTATTATAGAATACCCATGAAAAGAAGCCTGGGTGTGTTCTTCACATACAGATGCTTTTGTAAAACGTGCATCTACTGACCACTGCTTCCCACAGCACCAGTTTATAGTTGAGTACTTCAAGCTACGGCATCGACGACACTGAACATGTACACGCATACCAAAAGATCCACGTAAACCAGATGCAAATTACTTGTAAAAATACATGCTACATCTGACATCAGAACACTATGGATTTCAAACATTCGCTCTATGCAAGATAAGAGGGCACAAACGATAACATGAAAGTACGAGCGACGTGAAGAGCCAACAGGGACCTATAGTGTATACATGCGAAAGTGGGTACATCCTCCTCACATAGGTTGTCGACACAAGAGTACGTGCAAAATGAAGGCAAAAGTTCAACGTTCAACTCGTCATACAGAAGAAGTCCTTTCAGAATTCAAGGCAGTATCATCCTCAAGCGGAGCCAGTGAGGGCCTGTACCGAAAGTTGCTGCACCAGCTGCGCAAAGAGCAAGTAGGATCCCAATACCAAAGCTCTTGGACATCTTCAGGTCTAACAAGGTCAAGAGAGTAAAGTTTATCATCACCGGCAATACCACCGTGGCTGATCATGACAAACAGTGAGGTTACCATCAGCATCAAAATGCAATGTACTGAACAGGTCTCACACTTATGCGCTGTTGAAATGGTTCTGCAAATCTGTTATTGCATGAGTGATCGACTGGTGGCAACGAATGCAGCGGATACACTGATGAGCGGCATTGGAGTCCTCAGCGTTAAGGATTCTTTGGGTTTCATTGCCGAAAGCATTTATCTGGAGGGTATGATCGTGATGAGCGGTCTGATAAAAAAGCGAAAATCAGCAACATTCCCTTAGAATGAGATAATGATTCACATAGCTGAGTGCGGCGGGCCACCTCATAAAAAGTCGCCCAGCATTCCAAGTTGAGCTAGGTTGTTCGCAGCTCGTGCATTCAATGAGTGGATTTGTATCCCACAAATCTTGGACAGTGGTTGTCATAGGATCGAGAGAGCAAGCTTCAACAATGGTCTTGGCAACCCGAGAACTCTTTTCATTTAGAGTGAGATATTGAGGTGTCCATGGACCATTGATGAAGTAGTAGATTTCTTTGAGCCGGTGACTATTAGCGTCAATATTTCCGAAGCAACAGTCGTGATAAAACATTTGAGGGTAGACCAACCATGCATTACGACACTGGCTACATTTGAAAACTGTTGTAGTGAGCTGGAGATCCAAGATCGTGGCTTCAGGGCGCGTTCTCCGCATGATCTCTGTGAGCTCATGGAGTTTTGAGTGTTTCCACTGGTCAATAATGCGAGGTAGATGCTCGAGCAATTTAGCCTTTATGAAGTCGGATGTGATTTCTTCATCTAAGGGCGTGTCCCAACAGAGATCTTCAAAATATCCATCGTTAAGAATATCGGCAGTGTCAGGGAAGGGGTCACGAAGATCTCGACTGCGCTTAATTTCAATATATTCACTAGAGAGCAGGGAGCACTGTTTGTTAAGTGTGCTACGACGATGTTGTTCGATGCAAAGCCGCTTTTGTTCCGTAAGCCACTGAACTAATTCGCTTTTGATATTTTTCCTGGCTTGGAAGATAATGTCGGCTTAAGAACTAGGAGCAAATTAAGAATCTTCCACACCGTAGTCTGTGAGCTTCTTCGATTGCCGAGCTAGTTTGTGAGAGGTGAAATTATCACAACGCGAGTTAGTCCTCATAATCGTCTCAGTCTCCTCGCGCCATCCTATTTCTGCTAGCCACTCTAAAATCCTGGAACAGCCAAATGAGAATCGATACTAGTAGAGACGGAGATAACGACTGGGTACGCTTCCTTTCGTTGCTTGCAAATCTCATCTAATTCATTCCTGCGCTGATCCAGTCTGGCCTGCAACCAATCCTGGCATAGATCACTATGCTGTACACTTATTAGAAGGGTTCACGACATATCACACAGAGGGCATCATACCTTGTCCCTTGCACAACGCTCCGCGATTTTACGATCGATCCATTCAGTTTGTTCCGTGAGAGTTGGAAGAGCTTCATATTCTGCTTTGAATTGGTCAGCTATCTCATCGTGAATTACAATATAATGATGCCTCCAATCTGAAAGTCATTCAAAAATGAGCTTTAACTTGTTCGCTTGTGGATTTACTCACTGGAACCTCTAATATATTCCCAGGGCAAGACTTTGTAACAGCGCATACGATATCCAGCAGGCAGTCTGGCTATGAAAGCGGAATCGTTAGGTCTAGAAAAGCTAGAGCCAGGGATGATTATGAGGAACATCAAAACAATATGAGTAAAAAATACACACGTCGCTGCTGTGCAGTTGTGGCAGCACCTCATCTGGAACAACCAATAAACAGTATCGCAATGTTTGTGACCGCAAACCTACACGGTCAGATGCTCAGATCATTATGGAGAAAATGATAGTTTTTGCAGGATTCGTAAAGGAGATGAGCATACTGAGGCTCATTGAGATCGTCAGGTCGAGGTGGAAGACCTTCGACACCCTCACGAGCAGTTCGCCAGACACTTTCAGAAGACTTGCTCATCAGAATACTTCGAAGGTCTTTGGTCGTATGGGCCAAGCAAAAGAGATCACCAGGATCAAGATAGCAGAAGATTGAGAGAAAAATTGAGCCAGTAAATCTATCTGTGGAGCGAAGAGTTCAGGATAAAAAACTATACCTCCAAGATAACATCCAGTGGTACATCCTTTGCCAGCCTCTCAAGAAGTCCCAATTTCCCTTTGATCTTCTGAAACTGTTCAGGCATTTGCCGCTGTTTCAAGCTGGATCTGGAAGAAAAATTTTCATCGAGAGCTGATCCTTTTGAACCTGTGTTTCTCTCAGCCCTTTTACGAGGACGAGACTCATTTTGATCTTTCTCCTCAGCATCATTTTTGAATTCGCTGCCACTAGCTTCATATTGAGTTTGCAAATCTGTGAAACTAGATGCCTTCGCTTGAATGCGCCGAGGGCATCTGGTCATTGCTGGTCGTAAGTAAAGCGGAAGCTGAGTAGAAAGTAATTAGTAAAGCTGTTTTAATTTGCGGTCAGTCGTTGGTCACGTGACAAGAGCATGTGAAACGCGACAGGCTGCGCGCGACGCGCAACGGTATTTGGCACTTAAATCGATCTCGCGATAATAACCATTTTTGAAAGTATAGCGCATCGTTGGGGCCCAATGAGGGGTCTTGAAAAGGGCTTCACAAAATGAGGTCCATGTATTTAGTGAGTAATGTCAGAGAAATCAAATATGCATTATAATAAGGATTGCATTATGGTCATTATGAAGGGGGAAAAACAGCCAATGCTCAATATATGTATTCATAAATGTTGGAACAGTTTCCTAAGGCCCAGCAGAAATGCCAGTTTTGAAAGAACAAGCTCATCGCCATTGCTACTTGCTCGGGAATGTCGGGAGGATGTCATGTGAATAAAATTTGTAATGCACCGGCCCTCGGCATAACGCATCTCACAAGCCGTTGTAATGCCATTATAATGGCCAATAAGGGGGCAGTCCAGTTACGGTCAGTTGTAAGGGCCATAATGCCATAAGGTGCCTTTGCATTATGGTCATTACAATGCCTGATGGCCGCTTATGAGGATTTTTTAAAAGTTCTGACATATTCGTTCAGACAGAGGATGTCAATCCAAAAACTACCTTGACTTCATCTCACAATTCACCATTGCCCTCTAGCATTATTGGATCAAAAGGTCCAGGAGTGAGCTCCTTGTAGTTGCGCAACCACGCATACCCATTTACAGGGATGGGACATAGTGGAGGTGATGTGCAATGTTCATGTGGGAATATGACACTGATGGGGGGGCTTCCTTGATCTCGAACCACCATCATCTTGAGATACTCCCACGATACCAGTGGCAAGGATAGCGTTTCCCCTACCCTCCGTCGCGGTCAGACAAAAGCCTGCAGCGATTGAGGCGTGGAGAAACACTGAGGAACACCATTCCAGCCCGATTTCAGATGCAGAGAGACTAGTCTCTGCATACACCCCACTTGACCCAGGACTGAGTGGCACATGACCAGTGCCTGTCCACGCACCGCCTTCCCATGAAATGGGTGGTTAATGGGCGCCAAACACCACTAACAATTCGGCCTGCACAATCTGATGTTTATACATATTATAATCTAGGGACTGTCTACGTAGCCTTGAATCCACCCTCCCGAGTATTCCTCAACTACCCACTAGCCTAGTCTACCTAGCTCTCCCCCGATGAATACACCCATTGACTCTGGAAGTCCCCAAGAAATGCAACCTGCCGTGTTGCTGTGTGCACCCCAACTGGACGCACAAAGCACACCCATGTTTCTGGTATGTCGCCACCTTCCCCTTTGTCCTTACTACTTAGGAATCACGATGTAGATGTGATCCACATGATGCCACCCAAGTCCTTTATCCCATAGTCTATTAAAGAGCTGGGATCGTTGCCACTCATCTTTCATTCCTGCTCCCAACTGCAACTGAACACCACCTCTTGAAAATGTCTACTATTCCACAATGTCCACCAGTCAAGCCCCAGCTCCAATCTCTCCCCGCTCCTATGCCCAGGTAGCATCAAGTCCCAAACCTCACACCTCATTGCCCCCGCCCCAGTCGCCTCTTGCTCCCTCTCCTTTGTCCCTGGGTTGAGTCCCCGAGGCGGTACACAAAGGGGATGGTAAGCCAGCTGCCGTCCCATTGGTGAACACCACTCCCTCCAGTCTACTGATCCCCACTGTGGTGCTGGGACCCCTGCCCGCCCACAAAGACGGCGTCACTGTCCCAAGTGTGAAACTTGGCCCTACAGCCACTCAACCTCCTGCGCCTACCGGTTCAAAGAAAACTGCTCGCCGCAAGCCAGAACCTGGTACGTCTCCCCTATCCTCATGGCTGAACTCCCTTCTCAGCCATCCTGGGTCAGTGCCATCCATGCAGGTAACAAGGTTGTGGTCGGCTCCTGCTGAGCCCACCACCACATGCCCTGTGCTGAATCTGTCCACTACCTCTGCCCCCATGACCTCCTTGCCTGTACTCTGTGCCCCCCACCTTGACCAGGCTCTGGATGTCCCCACCCCTCCTGTTGCTCCCCTTAGCTCTGTCAGTGTCACCCAGCCAGTGCCATCCGAACAGCCAGATGTGCAACCAGCGCCGATGTTGATGGACCCAATTTTGGAGGTCCCAGAAGAGGAGGAAGGGGTAACTCCCATGGCCTTCATGCCCAAACCCAGAAGGCCCTCGAAGACAGACAAACAAAAAGCCAAGGGTACGCATCTGCCACTTGTCCCCTGTCCTCTACAACTAATGCACTGAACTCCAGCTACAACTATACCTCCCCCCCCCTCCGCTGATGGAGATGTTAGTGACCTCGACCTCCATGCTGAGAATGGCTCTGACAGCGATGCCATATACAACCGGATTGTCTCCAACAAAAAGTGTCTCTGCTGGCCTGTCTCCCCTTCTGACGGTGCATACTCCTCTAGTGCTGAGGAGCGTGACCTGCGTATCACTAAAATTCAATCCCAGTACCACAGCGGCGAGTGCCACAACTTGCCAGCTGAGACCAGGTCCCCATGCAACCGGCAACCCCTCCCTGCTGCTGCCCCACACCCTCCTCCCGGCAGGCTTGGAACTTCTAACAACTGCTACCATACTCTGGAATTGGATATGTTAGACTCTCCTAGTCACTGTCAAAGAGAAACCCGCTGCCACTCGCCACCCCCCGCAGACTCATCATCAGATGAGGAACCACTCCATTCGAATAAGCAAAGGCACACTAACGACCACTGTTCATCTCCCACCTTCATTCCCTACTCCCCTCATTGCCATCGCTGTGCACCCTCTGAGCCTCTCCCCCCACCTCCTCCATGCCATCCCTCCCATCCTCCAACCCTGCATGACAAATCTGAGGAAGAGGAGCAGCTTGTCAGCATACTCTCCTTACATGGTACATACAATGGCTGCATTCCTAATGGCAGCTTCACGCCTCGCCCCCAGAATGGATTTCCAAAAATCTCCGGTGTTAACATTGTATCCTGGAGAAAAGACCTTGATGAACAAGTAGCTGGTGAGTGGGAAAGCTTGGAGGTGAAGAAATCTGTCCTAATTTGGGTTGCCAACTCCTGAAACATGGTCAAATTGGAACACCTGGATCTCATCTCCCGTACCCTCTCCCTCCACATTAATGTCCCCAAGGAACATGTGCGTCCATTTCCCTGCCAACCAGTCTTTAATGCCTCCAGAAGAGCCATTGGAAACCCCTCCTTTGACCTGCTTGCAGACTGCCCAACTGAACTCCTCGACCAGGTCATTGGCTGCTCAGGTCAAACATGCCTCACCGCTGGTGGAAATGCAATCATGCTCCACCATTTCCCCCCTGCCCCAAACTACTTCATTGGGATCGTGGAAGGGATGTACTACCAGGCCACTGAGGCCCAACTCCTCCTTGCCTTCCTCCGACAGTCTTTTGCGAACAACAATGATATCAAACAGTATATCATGTTGTGAACTGACATCTTTGAAGATGACCTCGAGCCCCATGAAATCTTCAATGCATGGACCAGCAGTCTCTCTGCACGCCCGATCCTCATTGGCCGCTCGCTGAAAGGCATCCAGCCACTGGCCTCAACCCCACTGGGCTTCTCTCTCACTGTGGCCCCTGAGCAGAAGGCAGTTGAAGTCCATTGGCAGGTCTATGCCCTCCCCTTCTCTTCTGACCATGATACCTACAGTCGCTTCCTTCAATACCTCACCACCTTCTCTCCCATGAACTCTTATGGCCATGCAAAGTTCAAGACTTCCCTGTACAAGTGTGGAACTTGTGGGTCAACGGATCACCCTCAAGGCCTCTGCCCATTCCCCTCCCTCCCTGGTTGGCTTGGCCCGACTCCCCCCTCCAACCAAAACACTAATAACTCCAGAGGCAGAGGTGGCCCCTCCAAACAAGCCCCAGGTCACAGTGGTCCAGGGAGAGGCAGGGGTGGCAGTCGTCGAGGCGGCGGTGGCAACAATTGTTCCACCCGTACCAAGAGTTTCTTTTGAATTATGTACAACTTACCATGTTGTGGGCATACATGCTTCTCCCTTGTAGCTGACCTTAATCACTATGATCCTCTATGTAATGTGCTGCTACTATTTCCAATAATACCACAAATGTACTGAAGCTGACATTGGTGAGCTACATCTGTCAATGGGAATTGGGTCCCTAATCAAAACCTCCTAAGTACCAATGAGGTGGAACCATCTTGGCCTCATGGTTACCAAACTTGTCAGGCATGACCCATGTCCAGCGACCAATCGCAACACAGGGAAGTCTCTGCCTGCTATCCCCTGGTGAGTGGCCTGCCAGTTGCCGGTACACAATCTCCTCACCCAATTGAGTGTGGTTGTGTCCTGGAAGGCCCTGTCCCTGGTGTCCTAGAAAGCCATTAGAGATGTCCCCTCTTGTTCTCGTAGACCAGGAATTGCAGTTACTGAGATGCCCGATACTCTCTCTGGCACTCAACTCCCCACTGGTCCGCCCTCCAGCTGTGGCAACGTTGATGTTGGAGGTATTTCCCTTTATGGTGGGCTACCTGGAATGGGTGGTGGGCTAGATGATGAGCTTGCTGACCTGAATCTTGTGGGGCAACCCCCGACCATTACACAAGAGTTGGACTCACATGCTAGGAATCAGCTGCCTAACCCATCCCACCCTGCAAGTCAGGAAGGAGGTCCACAGCCTCAGCCCCATGCAGGGGCCACTAACAACACCCCACAAACACAAACTTGACCCCAACATACCCCCAGACGTCAGGGACAATACTGCCCAGTTCCAATTACTTTAGCAGAGGCTCCCCATATCTTCAAGGACCTGCGAAAGAGACAAATTCTCAACCCCTGTCAGGTTGAACAGCTACAAAAAACACCATGAGCACATTTCAAGACTGCCTCTATAAACATTAAAGGGCATGGAGCTGATCGTATTCGTGATGCCACCCACAAGTGGCACCAAATTCACACCACAGTCCTTCGTAATAATATTGCCCTCATGGCAGTTCAAGAAACCCACCTCTCAAGTACCCAGGCCCAGGAAATACAGGACAGCTATATTGGGAAAAACCTAAAAATCTTCTCCTCTCTTGATCCCAGCAGGCCTAATGCTGCCAGCATTGCCATAGCCCTTAACTACAATTTGGTAAATACTGAAACTGATATTGTAAAAACCTACAATTTAATCCCTGGACATGCCCTGTGCATCACTGTCCCCTTCAGTGGAAAGGAAACTTTCACCTCCCTAGCTGTTTATGCTCCAAATGAGAGCATGACAGCAAATTGGGAATTCTGGAATGATCTGACTAAAAAGTGGCTGATACTAA
The DNA here is from genome assembly GCA_000827265.1 of Collybiopsis luxurians FD-317 M1. Classification (NCBI taxonomy): domain Eukaryota; kingdom Fungi; phylum Basidiomycota; class Agaricomycetes; order Agaricales; family Omphalotaceae; genus Collybiopsis; species Collybiopsis luxurians. The sequence goes on along the minus strand of KN834781.1, from coordinate 344,859 downwards.
ACCTTCCTGTTCCTGACCAGATACTGGGAGACACCAACATTGTTGAAGAGGCACCTGACCAGTCTAATAACAGAACAGATGACCAAAGTGCAGTTGCAGCACTTACACAATTCAAAAATCTCTTTCGTCTCAAGGATGGGTGGAGAGCCATCAATCCCTCTGAATGGCAATATACACATGTTCACCAAGGACAGAATGGCTGCACAAGCATGTCTCAAATTGACCACATATACATCTCTGAAAATCTCCAGCTGCACTGTAATAACTGGGAAATCTCCGATGAATTTGCACACATGACTGATCACAGCATGGTGTCAGTTGTAGTCAATACCCCTGGAATCCCCTACCAAGGCAAAGGCCGGTACACCATGAGTCCAAAATCCCTAGAAAACCCCCACCTAATCAAAACCTTCAGCGACATTGGCTATGCAATGGAAGACCAATGCTACTGCAGTGCTGATCCCCCATCCCACTCAGACAACTGCAACCCTCAACTCTTCCTTCAGAGACTCAAAGAGGAAATGGTTAAGGAGGAGAGACAGTATCGCAAGAAAACTGCAGGTTCTGCCCACTCCAAAATGCAGGCCCTGCAAAAAAAAAAGACAAGATATACTGAACTCCCAACCGGGTAATGGAAACTCCAGTGACGAGACCACTGCTAAAGCTGCCAAAGTCCAGAGGGACATTGAAGTGCTTGTATCCAAGCACAGAAATGAGGCCAAATCTAACAGACTACTACTAAATGAGTTAGAGGGTGACTATGTCACCAAATACTCAGCAGGTCGCATGAGGGAACAGAAGACTCGAGACCCTATCTATACCCTTAAATATAAGGACCCACTATCAGCTGAGACAAAGTATGAGAAATGATCTGACTGCATGGCTGAGATTGCATGTAACTACCACTCTGCTCTCCAACATGATGATTCTGAGGACCAGCCTGCACTAAAAGAGCAACATATCCAGGATGCCCTTAAGGATGTCAAGCGGTCCCTGACAGATGAACAGAGCCACAAAACAGCTGAACTAGTGTCTGAAGAATTGGTCAGCAAAGCCCTGAAGATGAGCAAAAAAGGTGTCACAGCTGGGATAGATGGGTGCATTACAGAAGTGTGGATGCGCCTCAAATCCCTATTTGAAAGGACCCAGAAAGAGAATAAAATGCTGGCTCCAAACAAGCAAAAGAAAGCATTCAATGTTATTAAGTTTTTAACAGTTGTCTTTCAAGATATCCAGCGCTATGGTGTTGACCCTAAAACTAGTTTTAACTTGGGATGGATGTGTCCTATTTTCAAGAAAAAGGACCAAACAGACATAGCAAACTACCGCCCAATTACAGTCCTAAATTCAGACTACAAACTCCTCACCAAGGCCTTGTCAATCATGCTGACAGAAGTGGCCCCCTCAATAATTCACAAAAATCAGGCTGGGTTTATGCTACAATGTAAAATAATGGACCAAATCTATCTGGCTAAAGCCTTCATTGAATATACTGAAGAAGAGCTCCTTGATGGAGCTATTGTGCTCCTGGACCAGGAAAAGGCCTATGATAAGATCTCTCACACCTACCTCTGGGCAGTACTGAGAAAGTTCAACATTCCAGAACAATTTATAAACTCAATCCAGGGACTATACTCCAATGCCTGTACCAAGGTGATGGTAAATGGGGAGCTCAGCTCTCCATTCCTGGTCACCCGAGGTGTTTGCCAGGGTGACCCCCTGTCATGCCTCCTGTTCAACATGGCAATTGAACCTCTAGCTGAAATGTTGAGGAGCTCCACAGATCTGAAGGGATTTGAAATTCCTGGATGCGAAGACAAGGTGATTGCCTCTCTTTTTGCAGATGATACTGCAGCCTTTCTATCTGAATCTGATAATCTGTCAGACCTCCTATCTCTTTTGCACAAATGGTGCCAGGCCTCCAGTGCCAAGTTCAATGTTGAAAAAATAGAGATTATCCCAGTGGGCTCTGCAGAGTATAGAGCCCAAGTGCTGCAGAGCCACTGTCTCAACCCAAATGACACAGGTTTCCCAGACAGTACCAGAGTCCTAGCTGATGGTGAATCAGTATGCTATTTAGGGGCCCACATAGGCAACCATACCAATAACTCAGAACCATGGCTCCCACTGATTGAAAGGATTGAGTCTATCCTTGACTGGTGCCTGGAGTTCTACCCCACTATTGAAGCTAAACGCCACCAAGTCCAACTAACAATTGGTGCCATCACCCAATATATGACTCAGGCCAATGGAATGCCAACACATATAACAAAACGGCTCCAAAAAATCCAGTCTGAGTTCCTACATGCCCCCATCAATAAGGAAACTATGTCTGCCCCTCTTGAACAGGGGGGTAAAAAGATCCTTGACCTCTTTGCCAGAAATGAGGCTATCCACCTGATGCAGTTAAAAAACTACTTGGAGCTTGACCCCCATTTGAGGGGAGTGTGGGCCTACATTACTGATATCTTGCTACGCAACAGAAGACTGCAATCTCCTGCAGTGGCTGAGGAATCCTGCACTAACCCCTACCTCCAGACCTGGAAGCCATCCTCCAGAAGCTTGCCAAAGTCTGTTCAAGAGATGGTCCTGACTGCAAAGAAGTATGGCATTGAGTATGCTTCTCTGTCCCCCTCCTAGGCTCTACTTGCCAATATGCCACTGTGGCATCATTTTGGAGAAGATCATTTGAAGAACCAACAGAATAATGGAAAGGCATTCTCTTGCTTAAGACTTCAGCACAATGTCAAAGAAGTGAAAGATGCCTTACCCCTCCTTGATAGACTGAGTCACCCAAACCATTCCCCAGACAAAACCTGTCTATGCACTGACTGTATTCATGACAGAATTGATCTAAAGTGCAAAAACCCCCACCGCTGTGCCACAGCTGCTGCAAAGCAACTCTCTCTTCTCCAAGATA
>KN834781.1:329578-341520 GCA_000827265.1 Collybiopsis luxurians FD-317 M1 | reverse complement strand
ACCACTCACAGTCTGGTGTGCTGGTCAGAGCNGAAAAACCAACTCTGATGAGGCCTCAGCAACTGGAGGCATCTGGCACTCTCTGTCCAACTCCAAAAATAAAATCTATCCCACTCCCAAAAACCCTTAGGCAGACATCCCCAACTGCAGAATTAGTGGCTACCTTAACTGCTCTGCAGGAAGCTGATCCCTCTCAACCCCTCATCATTGTACTACTAGGGGAACAGAACATTAAAAGGATTTCAAATGACCTACAAAAATGGGAGCATAGGGGATTCTCCAAGATTAAGGATGGGAAGGTCTACAGAGCCCTCCTATCTGCCCTGAGACAATGAAGGGCACCTACCCTGTTCAGACAGGGTACCCTAAGAATGGATTTCACTGCCTATACAGGGGTCTCACAATTGGTCAAGAACTCAAGTGCTGTGCCATGGACTGTCAATCTAGTAGCCCATGACCAGTTTACCCTTAAAGGTGTTCGCCTGTCAGACCTTACCCAGTCCCTGGCCTACTCCAAGATCATGGAGAGCCACCAAGTCAAGCCCCAAAAAGAAACTGAGAAGATGCTCCAATCTGTCAAGGCAGCTGTGAGCAGGCACAACCACAAAACCCCACCCACCCAGCAAATCTGGTTAGCAGTCCGTAGCCCTAATCTTCATAGAAGAGTCAAAGAATTCCTTTTTGAGCTTATGCATGGTGTACAATGGATTGGGAATCGATGGAAGCACATCAATGGCTATGAGAGCTGGGCTATGTGCCAACAATGCAATGAACTAGAAAACATGGAACACATTTTAATCTCTTGCCAACAGCCCCACCAGAGCCTCATCTGGAAGCTTGCCTCCAGCATCTGGCCTAAAGAATATGGCCCATGGCCTGATATCTCACTTGGGACCATACCTGGATGCTCCCTTCTCCAATTTCATGATGAAAGACATAATATTCTACCAGAAGCTCAGAGACTATTCACCATTCTTGTCACTGAGGCTGCCCATCTAATTTGGAAGTTACGCTGTGAAATTGTTATTGACTGCAATGGGAAGAACATCTCAGTAACTGAAGCTTACAACAGATTCAAAAGTGTCATTAATGAATGGCTACAACATGATATTCGCCAAACCAATCAGTTTAGATGGAAACACCGTGCCATCTCAAAGTCCTTGGTCAAGCTCACCTGGGACCCTGTGATCAAACTCTCCCCAGACCTTCCAAATGATTGGGTAGGAAAGTCCGAGGTTTTAGTGGGTTTTGAGCCCTTAACTAGCTTTGTTGCTGATCCACCCTGACTTTGCAGGACAGCGCTTTGGGCTGACCAACAGCCCTAATGCTCAAGAGCCCCACACTACTGTGAGCATGGTGTGCAGATGCTGCCTGGGCCCAGTGCATTTCCTCAGAGGTGGTGCCTTTTTGGCTCTTCCTTTTCCCCTGAAGGTTTTCTGACTTAATAAGTTTTCCCTTCACTATCTACAGTAGATACAGGGACCAGCGCTAGATGTAGTTGCCTATTCTACAGGTCTTCAATGACCAATGTACCACCAAAAAAAAAAAAAAAAAAATATGACACTGATGTCAAGCCTCTTTCTATCTTTCTCTCATTATCTTGAATACACTACTATGGGTGCTAGGGATCTTCACTGCACAGGGTACTTCTACTTTTTCGAAAATGCTTCATTTTGAGAGTTGAGTGTACTCTGTGCCTTTACCATTTTACAAGCACATTATTTCAATACTATTACACCTTAATCTCCACTCACATGTACACTTTCCTTCGAGGAATGCAAATGGGATATGAAAAGTCATTCTAAATAACATGTGATTCTATGTAAGTGGTCAGGAACAGCATATTGGCTTACATTTATGCCTTACAAAAAGAGTGCATCTCAATGAAAACATCCTGAAGAGTATTGCTGCAAAATTTAGAGGGGATTGGAGACCATTTGTGATGTCAATGAAGCAATAAATCTGAGGGGTGCTCCAGCGTGACAAAAATTTTCATGCCATAGTTCAGCCAGCTGAAACCACACTGCCACTCAGCAGGTCATCCCAATCCACACTCATCCTTGTCTCAAATGACTAAAGCCAAAAACTTACAAAGTGCCACATACAGGCCCCAAATACTCACCAAAGAGATTGAAGCTTGCATTGAACAAGTTTGACTACTTCTATTCAATAATCCAAAACTAAAGGCAAAAAAACTGGCCAGGGAGTACAATATTCCCTACCATACCCTACGCAATAGGATGAAAGGAATCAAAACCAGGAAGAATGCCCATGAACAAGAGATGCTACTGACTCCAGGGGAGAAGACAGTGTTGATAGAGTGGATGTGTTTTCTTGGCTTTGCAGGACTACCTATTTCCAAATGTACACTTCAACCAAAAGCACAGGCAATCATGGCCACAAAGGGCATGGAAGTCATGGAGAACAGTGTTTCTAGGGAATGGATCTGACAATTTTTCTGAGAAAATAAGGACAAATTGAAGACCGCTTGAGGGTCTGGCCTGGATCCAAAGTGAGCACAAGCTTTCAACTTTACTTCTGTCAATGGGTATTTCAAGGAGTTGAACCAAATACTCACTGAAAACAAAATTCCCTGTGAACATGTATACAATATGGATGAGAAAGGTGTACAAATGGGAGGAGGATGAAAAAACTCACAGCAGAAGTATTTCTTTGCCCAAGAGGATAAGAATATGTATCAGCAGCATAGTGATAATCTTCAGCTGGTAACAATTATCAACTCTGTCTGTGCTGATGGTACTGCCCCAATAAAGCCTGCCATTGTATTTCCTGGAAAAGGAAAGTTTGAGGAATGGATGATGGTGGACAAAGATATACTGTAAGCTCACCACAAAATCATGATATTGGACACTACTAATTTGATTTGTGAAGGATCGCAACTTCAGATAATGGCTGGACCAATAATGAGATTGGTTATAAATGGTTTAAACAATCCTTCATACCTCAAGCAACAGCCCAAAGAGAAGCTGGTAGTGTTCCTGATAAACCTATCCTTCTCATCTTCAATGGGCATGCATCTCATATTGAACTCTCATGGGTCGAGCTTGCAATTGAGAAGAATATCATTCTTCTCTGCCTTCCCCTGCATATGACCCATCGTCTCCAACTGTTTGATGTAGGATGCTTCGGACTGCTGCAGACTGCCTGGTTCAACTGCCACAATGAGATTCTAGAGCTCACAGGTGAAGGCATGGACTTATGGGATGTTGTGAAAGAATACTGGGAGTGCTGAGAATGGGCTCTCAAGGAGACTACAATTGCACAGGCATGGAGAAAGTCTGAAATAAATCCTTTTAATCCACACATTTTCACTGCCGCAGATTATGCACCATCCATACCCACATTGACTAAGGCTCACCTTCCGGCCTCCTTCCCTAAGCACCTTCCATGAGCTCCAGATGTATCTTCTGATGATGTAGTCTTTGAGCCAGAGGTTTTGGTGGACTGGGAGGAGGAAGCTGAGGGGAGAAGACACAATGATAGTGGAGATTTGGAAAGGGAAGGACTGGAATGTGTTGATTCTGAACCAGAAGACAAGTCATTCTGTCCATCTGACAGATCCAGTGACTTGGATTCTGACTTGGATGACACGGCATCAATTTCTCATGCCATGTCATGGTCACATTCCCCTTCTCCTTCTCCACCATGAGCCCCAGCACTGGCACCTCTGATGACACCAGCTATGTGGTGAACTTGTTCTCAGATGGCTGCCCCATCCATAATGCCTTCCTCCTCCAGCTCAGCAATCACTTCTTATTCCTCTTCCTCTTCCACCAAGTGCCTCCAACTCAAGAACAAAAGACTCCAGTGTGAAAATGTCCTCCTGCAGGCAAGATTTGCTCAGGCTATAGAAGACAATGCTCAGCTTGCAGAACAGTGTGATGCTGCAGATGCGCATGCTATTATAGCTGGTCAGCAGTTTTCAGTGTACAAGTACAGGTTCAACAAGAAAACAAAGAAGAAGGAGGCATCAAAATGGGTCCAAACCTCTGAGTGGGTACTTACCTCAAAATCAGGAGAAAAGGAGATTAGAGAGAAGAATACAAAAAAGGTTCAAGCGCAGAATGAAAAGGTTCAGAAGAAGAGGAATGCAAATGATCTCCAGTGTGTAGACATGCTCTGTTGAGCTCAGCAGCAGCTGTTGAACCACAGATTTTCAGGGAATATAAAGCAGCTAAACAAGTCAGATCTCATTGACATTGCATTTTCCCTGAAGATATCATACAAGGGTGCTTCAAAGAATGTCCTCTGTGTTCCTCTCAATGCTCATTTTGAGGCAAACCAGGACTTGAAGAAGCACCCGCATTATGTTAGTCTTTTTGAATGAGGTCAACAGTGTAAAGACCCACCAAAGGAGAACAACAATTCTTCCACCCATCAAGTTCATCCTTGAACATCTCCAATGCCAGGGTCTTCATGTTGCTCTCCAACACCCATGTCCTTGGATCACTCTCTTTCACCAGAGCCACAATTCCTGCTGCCTTTCCATCCATCATTCCAGCAGCCAGTGCATCATTTTGGCCTCAAGTACCCGGTGCAGTCAAATAGTACATCTTTTAACCCCCTCCATATCCACCTGCAAACTACGGACCTTCCTCCTATCCTCCACCTGCTCCATTTACTCCCCAGTATCCTCAGTATCCTCAGTATCCACTCCATTCACATACTCCTTCCCTTTACTATTCATTACCAGTTCAGTCTTGTCCCATTCCACACCCTCTCCCACGCCCCCTTCCCTGTTCTAATTTTGATGTAATAGATCCATGTGTACCTTCTGATGATGAATGCTGAAAATAGAGGTCCCTCGCATTGATAGAAAGTACTTTATTCAAAGAGAAAGAATGACAATGACAACATCAAACAAGGTGGGGAAATTTTACAGAGTTGCCGAGTGGCCATAATTGCTGAGAAACAGCTTCATCATGACAATTCATGACCAGGGGGTGGAAGATCCCTGTTTTTGCTCAGACATTGCCCAACACTTGTAGCTCTTCCTTTAATCTCTCAAGGAGTTAGGACCAAGGGTTTTTGAGTACTGAGAATCCAGCTATCCACTTAGATTTTTAATCCAGTAAGTTCTTGAGGCAGCATCAATGATTTTGACAAAAATAGAAGATTCCTAGCATCCATAGTACCTCACACAGGACGCAAGAGCCATGGCAGTACATCTGGCATACCCATGCTGGCAGTACACCTTGTGCCAGTGCATGCTGAGCATAACTTGACTTATGACTGAACTCAATTCAATTGGGCTCTTTTGTATAAATAGCAAATTCACTGAATGCACTGACTTGGTGGGCTCCTGGTAAGTCAATGGCAGACATTTTGAGCTATTGCAAAAACCTTTTTGATGCTATAGAGAGCTTTTAACTGTTTCCTACTTAAAATAAGCAATGTGACTAGGAAATCAAGTAGATACTGGATATCAACACAAAGAAAAGAAAAGTAATTGAGTTCACAAGATCATGTGCATAGAGTACTGTCGGAGTACTGCTGGAGTACTGCCATGGCTTTTGTGTCCTGTGTCAGAAATAGAGGGAGCCTGCATGCGAGATGCTCCAAATTACACTGATACAAACATATAATGTCTGGGGCATGAAAAAAAAGTGGGGTAAGTTTAATTTTTTCACTCATTTGTGCCGCACCACTGTCAAATGTTTACTCTTTTTTTCTGACAATTCTTCCTCTTCTTTTTCTCATCCAGCTAACAGAAGATAATACCCTCATTCAGACACAAGTTATTTCATCCTCCAATTACTGGCTTGTAGACCAAGTGCCATTCATCCAGAAAATTATGGCTGTCGCTATAAGATCCAGTCAATGCATTATTCTTTTGGCGCGCTACAACTTGAGATAAATATGCCAAATGATCAATATTTGAGGTCAACAGATAGTGCATCTCTTTGTACGGTGCTGGGGAATTTGAGGAGAATTTGAGTGATACTTGGTGTATAATAATTGGTGTGCCTTTCTTTTGAGGATTGTTCGAGCTTATGATTCAGAATAGATTCAGGAGGATGATTACCTCTCCTTGAGAATCATGACTTGAGCATGAACAAAATCAAATATGCAGCAGATATAACATTTTGATTGGTTTTTCTGATAGGGAAGAAGCTCTAAAAGTTGGCTGACATCTAAGGTGTCTCAGGTTATTTGGTGTCCTTCCACCTAGTAATTCATCTCACAAAATCATCTCACAGAATCTCTCCAATGTATAGTTGACCGCATACATTACATCTGACCAGTATTCGATTGTTACTGCTGTCAACTTTACTGTTTAAAATTAAGGCAAAAGAGCAGACAACAAGAGTGGAACACTGTCACTGTCACCTTGCCAACTAATACCTTTGAGCTCACTAACACTTCACTCATCCATTGAGCCTCTTACCCTGCTGGATTAACTCAATGCCAATGACCCTGGGATCAACAGTTACTTCAACATTCATGTTTGCTTTCTGAAGTTCCTAATTCAGTGCTTTTGTCACTCATGTGTTTCATTAATTTTTTGCATGGCTATTTGAACAGCTCAGAAACTCTGAAAGCAGCAGATATGTGCCAAGCGGCCTGTCATCCAAACAGGTACCATGGGTACTAAATATTGAACCTGCCTGTACAATTTTCAAGTCCCGCAGGCAGACCCATTCATTTAGCCATTCATTTCACAGTACAAAATTATTCAATTGAATGGCATTATTAGGATGCACAATGAATAGATGAGAACCATATACAATCTTTGTATATGTATGGCTGCAGCAAATATAAATGATAATTTATTAGGTAGCAAGTGATTGCTGCAGGATCTATTTGCAGTAAATAGTTCTTCATTAGACAGTAATTAATTTCAATAGCAGGATACATTTATTGGGCATGGGTTGTGGAGAATTTTGCAATCATTGTTCATGGCATTGATTTGCAGTAAACAGTTCTGAATAAGACAGCAATTAATACCAATGGGAATGGTTTGCAGTGAATAGTCTTGTAGACTGCAGCAATGATTTTTTTTGTAGGTATTTTAGTGCATGAAAGAGAATTTAATTTTTGTAGGATCTATTGGCAGTGGACAAATTTTTGAAAAGCAGCACTCAATTGCCACAGCAATTATTTACAGTGAATGATCTTGTGGAAGGCAGCAACAGATTGCTTTAGAATTTATTTGCAGTGAATGTATGCACTGACTACAGCAATTAATTTCAGTAACAATTAGTATTTGCAGTGAATGATCCCACAGATGATAGCATTTGATTTCAGCAGCAATTATTTGCAGTGAAAGGTCTCACAGATGACAGTAATTAATTTCAGTAGTAATTATGTGCAGTGGAAGGTCTCGCAGATGGCAGCAATTACTTTTGGTAGTAATTATGTGCAGTGGAAGGTCTCGCAGATGGCAGCAATTACTTTTGGTAGTAATTATGTGCAGTGGAAGGTCTCGCAGATGGCAACAATTACTTTTGGTAGTAATTATGTGCAGTGAAAGGTCTCACAGATGACAGCAATTAATTTCAATAGCAATTATTTGCAGCGAAAGGTCTCACAGACAGCAGCAATTGGTTTCAGCAGCAATTATTTGCAGTGAATGGTCTCACAGATGACAGCAATTAATTTCAGTAACAATCAGTATATGCAGCAAATGATCTCACAGACAGCATTTGAATTCAACAGCAATTATTTGCAGTGAAATGCTCCACAGATGACAGCAATTAATTGCAATAGCATTTACTTGCAGTGAAAGGTTCCACAGATGACAGCAATCAATTTCACTAGCAATGATTTAGTACAGTGATTAATCTTGTAGAGGGCAGCAATTAATTGCTGTTCCAGCACTGTTGTGGGCAATTAATTTCAATGCATGACTTCTGCAAGAACAGCAATCAGTTGCTGGAGCATTTATTTTCAAGAAATGGTCTGGTGGAAAGTAGCAATTATTTACTGTAGTAATTATATTCAGTAACTTGTTATTCTTTTAACACAATGATGCACTTGACAACATATACAGAATGCCAATGAGGTAATAGCTACCATAGTACTGTCAGTGATGCCCCCTTGTATAGTACTTGAGTGCAGGGCCAGTCTTGGCTTATCAATACATACTGCCAATCATTAATTACTACTGAAAGTAATTGCTGCCATCTGCGAGACCTTTACTGCACATAATTACTACTGAAAGTAATTGCTGCCATCTGTGAGACCTTCCACTGCACATAATTACTACTGAAATTAATTACTGTCATCTGTGAGACTTTTCACTGCAAATAATCACTCCTGAAATTAAATGCTGTCATCTGTGGGATCATTCACTGCAAATAAATTGTAATGGCCCACGTCTCTGTGTACATACGCTATTACAGCATGCTTACATACACTCCTTCAGACATATAAATATCTTCACATATATCACTTGTTCTTTAGCTTTCTTTCTTCACATGTAGTATTTCTTGATATACATCTAGTCAAGTTCTATTGCGTGATCGAAAGCCTCTCATTGACCTTACATAAATTCTAAAGCAATCTGTTGCTGCCTTCCACAAGATCATTCACTGTAAATAATTGCTGTGGCAATTGAGTGCTGCTTTTCAAAAATTTGTTCACTGCCAATAGATCCTACAAATATTAAGTTCTCTTTCATGATAAATCATACACTAAAATACCTACAAAGAAAATAATCATTGCTGCGGCCTACAAGACTATTCACTGCAAACCATTCCCATTGGGATTAATTACTGTCTTATTCAGAACTGTTTACTGCAAATCAATGCCATGAACAATGATTGCAAAATTCTTGATGACCCATGCCCAATAAATGTATTCTGCTATTGAAATTAATTACTGCCTTATGAAGGACCATTTATTGCAAATAGATCCTGCAGCAATCCATTGCTATCTTATAAAATGTCATTGACTTATATTTGCTGCAGCCATACATATATGACAACTGTATATGATTCTCATCTATACATTGTGTATCCTAATAATGCCATTCAACTGAATAATTTTAGATTGTGCAATGAATGACCAAATGAATAGGCCCACCTGCAGGACTTGAAAATTGTATGGACAGGTTTCAATATTTAGTACTCACAGTACCTGTTTAGATGGCATGACACTTGGAACATACCCCAAAAGCAGGTTGGGTGTGAGGGGTGTGTTTGCTATGAGAATAGTGCAGGTTTGAATTTCTCCATCTGCATATGCTTGATCTATAATTCTGATGCATATTCAGTTTACCTCCCACAGACAAATCAATGTCATCAATGACTTACCCATCCCATACCTCTTGCAATGACTTGCACCAATCTGGGATGATAACTGTCAACTATGTTGCATTCTTGAAGGGGGCTGTAGTAATGCTCCACTAGATTGCAGGGCCATTCCTAGAGGTAAGCCTGTACATTTGGTCTTCTGACTCCCTTTGTTAACCCCACTTCATGGTCAGTACGGCATACCTTTTGCAGATGACAGATGAGTGTTGGATAGGGCAACAATGAGGCAGCAGAACATTCTCATATCTGCCTTTCAGGTGGCATCACTTATCAGTGCAAGTAGGAACATCAGGAAAAAGTCCCTATGCCCAGGCTGCCTAGAGACACCCTTCAAATCCTAGGGAGCCTCAGGGTCCCCTCAGAATCCCTGGGCTCCCTGGGTGAAATTTTAGAGCTCTGAGGGCCCTTGAAATCATCCTCAGGGAGCCTCAGGGTCCCCTAGGATTTAGGGGGTGTCCCTGGGCAGCCTGGGCTAAAGGTGTTTTTTCTGATGAAGGGAGATGCAGGATGAAAAAGTGAGCCCATATGTTCCCTAATTTGTGTAGGTCAATCTCTCATGATTCTTGCTAGTAGATGTAGAGGTGTAGAGGAGATTTAGGGTCTCAACACACTAGGATTCAGACTCCAAATTGATTGATCAATATGGGACCTTTGCCTTACAGGTTATGGTCATATATAGTTCTCCAATGGACTCACTGCTTGCCTCTCAATGGCACAACTTCTTGGGTTGTCTGTGCATAGTTTGGTTTGCTCACCCTGTGTACACTTGCTCATTTTCTTCCCTGCAGGTGGCCTTGTGCTCCTCACTGTACTTCATTATGGCTTGCAGATGACAGCTCATGGTATGAGAAACAGCATAGCTCTTGGTGTGAGAGATGGAATGTCCAGTGGAATGTCATCTCTGTACTCTTACCCTTGTGATGCTGTTGTGTAGTGATGAAAGTTTATTCAGAATGCAGACTTTTCATGAGAGCCAGGGTGCTGAGACCTGTAGAGCCTGGTGGTGCTCTGTATTGATATGGGAATAATGTGTATTGGTCAGTCTTGTGCTGGTCAAGTTGGAAGAGGAGTCATTGCTTCAAATTTGAATGAGGCTTCTGAAAGATCCAACTAGCTGGATGCCCAGCTTCCAGTAGTCTACCCATAAAGGAATTATTGAACTTATCCTTTAGCCTCTGTTGAGTTGGTTAGGCTCAATGTGGCCAGAAGGCTTTGGGTTTATCAATGTTCGGGATCAAGACGAGTTTCATACTCTCATTTCTAAACATCAATATTGATCACAATCCCCTATGCCTTCTGTGTCAACTCCCTCATCTTCTTACTAAGATCTTCTCTCTCCCCAAAATACACCAATCTACTATCCTTCCAAAAAACCCACAAGATAGACTATACCCTGCCCCACAGTCCTAGCTTGGTCCTCCCCTGGTTACTCATATCTCCCTTGATGCTTTGTTCTTGGAAAGCTCCCAAATTCTTCTTAAAGTATAGATAATCCATACAGCTACTGCAGGCAAATGCTTCTCAAGGCCTTCAGGATTCACCTCTCCTTCCTTGACCTTATCTGTAACTTTCTCCTTCTCTGGAAATGTATCCATCTCTGAACTGGTACCCATGCAACACTGCTGTATAGCGATAGTTGTTTTTTCAGAAAGTAGAATTATAGTGAGAACCAGGGTGTCTTGTCACAAGAACCAAATACAATTCTCTTTCCATCCAGAGAAAATGCTACTGACTGCACTGAATCACTGTGGCTTTGAAGAGGGTCACCAATGGGAGCCCTGGTTTCTGCATTCCAGATCCTGGCTGTCTTGTCATGAGAACCAGATACAATTCTCTTTCCATCTAGAGAAAATGCCACTGACTACACCCAATGAGTATGACCTTGAAGAGGGTCACCAATGGGAGCTCCAATTTCTGCATTCCAGATCCTGACTGTCTTGTCACCGGAACCAGAGGCAATTCTCTTTCCATCTGGAGAAAATGCCACTGACTTCACTACATGAGTGTGGCCTTGAAGAGGCTCACCAATGGGAGCTCCAGTTTCTGTATTCCAGATCCTGACTATCTTGTCACGAGAACCAGATACAATTCTCTTTCCATCTGGAGAAAATGCCACTGACTCCACCCAACCAGTGTGACCTTGAAGAGGGTCACCAATGGAAGCTCCAGTTTCTGCATTCCAGATCCTGACTGTCTTGTCACGAGAGCCAGAAACAATTCTCTTTCCATCTGGAGAAAATGCCACTGACTGCACCCAATCAGTGTGGCCTTGAAGAGGCTCACCAATGAGTACTCCAGTTTCTGCATTCCAGATCCTGACTGTCTTGTCACAGGAACCAGATACAATTCTCTTTCCATCAGGAGAAAATGCCACTGACTGCACCCAACGATTGTGGCCTTGAAGAGGCTCACCAATGAGTACTCCAGTTTCTGCATTCCAGATCCTGACTGTCTTGTCATGAGAACCAGAGACAATTCTCTTTCCATCTGGAGAAAATGCTACTGACTCGACCCAACCAGTGTGGCCTTGAAGAGGGTCACCAATGGGAGCTCCAGTTTCTGCATTCCAAACCCTGACTTTCTTGTCACCAGAACCAGATACAACTCTCTTTCCATCTGGAGAAAATGCCACTGACTCCACCCAATCACTGTGGTCTTGAAGAG
>KN834781.1:272669-293021 GCA_000827265.1 Collybiopsis luxurians FD-317 M1 | reverse complement strand
TCGGGGGCTGAGGGAATCCTGCACGACATTACCCAGTTCAGGTGTACTTCCGGCCTGGGGAACAGTTGTTTTTTGGCCTTTATGAGGCCGCAGATTGCTAAGCCATTTCTTGGTTTTTTTGATCGAACGCATTGTTATCTCTCTTGCTGTGAAAAGCCGAAAGAAAAATTATTAAATGTTGGTATAATACTAACATCCCGCGTAACACTTACAAAGCGGTATACGGTACAGCCAACTAGGACAAAAGGTTGGTGGGAGTTATCAATGCGTCTTAAGACCTTTATAAAGCCTTTGCCTCGTGGAATGCTTCATTGACGCTCATTGATGAACAGGTGGTCTATAGTTATCTAGCCTCATGGCTGTAGAAATCAATGGTCCAGTGGGCCCAATTTGACGGCCGATACGTAAAACACGTTCCCAACTCTATTGCGGCCGGTACCTAAGCCCTTCTACATGAGGACGAAAAGTAGTAGAACTATACTTGAATCATTACTTTCACCCGATCATCACGGTCCAACGATACTTCCGACTCTCCGCCATTGATCAACCTCCCGCACATTCCCGATAATATCCGCCGCAAGCCACCTCGGCGATTTTCATCGTGATACGACACTGGACCGCCATGCCTTCCATTACATGTATACCGAGGACATCACAGTTACGCTCATCATTTCCACCGCCCAATATCGACCTCACCTTGTCCTCTCTTACGCGTGCATATCCTTCTTACCTATGTAGAGCTCTGGAGCGTTCGCGGGAAGCTGATGAATCTGCGGTAGGTCGACCAGTCCGAGCCAAATGAGAGGATCGATCCCTACCGGACAAGGGGGAGAAGGGGAGGGAGTAAAAGCGTCGCGTGCTTCCTGAAGAGCCCGTCTGTGATCTCCACTGTGAAATACTAGTTAGCGTTCCCTGCCTGAGACGACGCGAGACCATGCCCTACATGCACGACTGTCCTGTCTCCATAACGGCTTGGATCCTTTTCACCTGTATGGTTGACTGGACCAGGGACATAGTGACTCAAAGATATTCTGAAGTGGAGGAGAGGATGTACGGATTCCTGTAGAACAAGAAAGGAGTGATAGAGAGTTATGAAATGCTTCGGTCCTTATACATATCCCATTAAAATATGTCGATACAGCGAAACTCATTTCTTAATCTATCGGGACGCAGTCGATTTTCAGCCCTTACATCGATCTTGGGGTAACAAGCATTTGAGAGAAGATCGCACCTCGTCAGGGCATCCATGAGGGGGCCTTGAAAGGTTTCATGAGATGAGGTTCATTTATTTAGGGTATATTCGTTCGGACAAAGTATATCGATTCTATAACTACAGTACCTTGATCTCGTCGCACAAATCCGCATCCACCTCCAGCATTGTTGGGTCGAAGCATCCTGGAATGAGTTTTTCCTATGTTGTGCAACCACGCATACCCATTTACAAGGGCGGGACGTAGTGGAGGTAATGTGCGACGTTTGTGTGGGAATATCACATTATAGTAAAGCCTCTTTCCCTCTCTCTCCCATTATCTCGCTTACACTACCTGAGGAATAGAGGCTGTCTGCGCACACGCCGAAAACTACAAACAGATAATATTCGGGGCATGAAGATGGACAAGCGGAGTAAGATTTATTTCTTTTCGCTCGTTTGTACCGTACCGCTGTCCAAGGTTTACTCTCTTGTTCTAGCAACTCTTCTTCTTCCTCTTCTCTTCCACAGAAATAAAATATCACTCTCATCCGCACCTACGCTATCTCGGCCTCCGATTACTGGCACGTAGACCAAGTCTCATTCGTCAAGAAAATCATGGCCGCTGCTCAAGCGCTCAAGAGTCAGTCGACCCGTTACTATTTCGGCGCATTACGACTCGAAATATTTCAATCTGCCAAACTGCCTATCTGTAGTAGCAACGGTTAGCGCGTTCTTTTGTGCAATACTCTGAACCATGCAAAGATTTGGAATGATACTTGGTGTGTATTTGCTGTGCCTTTCTTTCGATGATGGTTGGAGCTTAATAGACGCAGGAGGATGACCACCCTTCCTGTAGAATGATAACTTGGCCGTGGACGAAAACGAAGGCATGGAAGATACAATGTTTCGATTGGTCTTTCTGATGTATAAAAAGCTCTCGAAGTTGGCCGACGTCTCTATATATGGTGCAAGGTGCGTGTCAGAGTATTTGGTCTCCTTTCACCTAGTAAACCATCTCAGAACCTTGCCCACGTACGGTCTACCATGTATATTACATCCGACTCGTTTTCGACTGTTACCGCTGTCAATTCTATCAATTAAGGCGAAAGAGCAGACAACGAGAGTGCACCACTGTCGCTGTCGCCTTGCCGACTCATACCTTCGAACTCGCTAACGCTCTCCTCGACAATCGAGCTTCTTATCCTGATGGATTGACTCCGTGCCAATGACGCTGGGTTCAAGAGTCACTTGAATGTTCGTCTTTGCTTTCTGAAGTTCCTAATTCGTCCTTTTTCACTCACGAGTTGCATTAGGATTCCGCTTCGCTATTGGAACAGCTCAAAAGTATTGAAAGCAGGTTAGGTGCAATGGACGAGGATGGTACAGGTTTGGGTTTCTACTGCGTATGCTTGATCTATAGTTCTGATGCCTATTCGGTCTACCCTCCCACAGACATATCAATGCCGTCAGCGACTCACCGGTCCTATTTCCACCCCGCACCTCTCGTATCGACTTCTGCCCTTTAGGAAAACATGGACGACGACTATGTTCCGTACCTGAGGAGAGGTGTACTGGTGCCCAATTGATTGGGGAGCCATTCGTAGAGGTAAGCCTGCGTGTATGGTATTTCGTGTGCCCTTCTTTAATCACGCTGTATGAACAGTACGGCATACCTTTTGCGGATGAGGGATGAGCATTGGATACGGCGATGATAAGGCGGCGGAACATCCTCGTGAGGCTGTTTATGTCCGAGTATCTGCTTCTTAGGCCGGCGTTATCTAGCAGTGCGAGGAGGAAAGGAGATGCGGGATGAATAAGTGAGTCCATATGTTCCATAATTTGTATAGGTCGATTTCTGATGATTCTTGTTAGTAGATGTAGGGGCGTAGACGAGATTTAGCTTTTCAGCGTGTAGGATTTAGAATCGGAATCGATTGACCAATGTGGAACTTTACGGGTTATGGTCGTTACAGTTATCCGACGGACTCGCTGTCTGCCTCTCAATGACACAAGTCGTAGGCACGATTTCCCCGGCTGTCGGTGCGTAGTTTGGTTGGTCCACTTCGTGTACACTTTCTCACTTTCTTCTTCGCAGGTGGGCCACCCTCGTGCTCCTTGTCCTGTGCTCTGTCGTGGCTCACAGGCGACAGCTCGTGAATATGAGCAATGGCATAGCTCCGAGCGCGGGAGTGGGAGGGAGACGTCTAGATGGCTCTCATTTCTGTACCGGTACAGGCGCCGCTGTGTAGCGATGAAAATTTATTTAGAATGCAGAATTATTACGAGAGTCAAGGCGCTGAGACCTGTTAAGTCTGCTGGTGCTCCGTATCCATATGGGAATATTACGTTTTGGTCGGTTTTTTGCTGGTCAAATCGGAAGGGGAGTCGTTGATTTATGTTTGGATGGGGCTTCTTCTGTACCCTCTACCTCCTGAAAGACGCGACCAGCTAGATGCCCAGCTTCCAGTAGTATGCCCATAAAGAAATTAGCAAACTTGTCCTTTGGTCTCCGTTGAGTTGATTAGGCTAAGGTGGCCGGAAGGCTTTGGATTTACGAACGTCCGGGATCAACAAGAGTTTCGTATTCTAAACATCGATGTCATTCATAATCCCCACGCCTTCCGCGCCAACTCCTCGTCTCCCTACTCAGACCTTCTCTCCCAAAAGTACGCCATCTTTCCTTCCAAAATCCCCACCGAGATAGACTATAGCTAGCCGCGCAGTCCCAGCTCGGACCTCCCCTGGCCACTCATGAATTCCTCAATGCTTCATTCTTATAAAACTTCCAGATCCTCCTCCCCACATAGATCATCACTGGAGCCACTGCAGGCAAACATTTCTCAAGCCCTTCCGGATTCGACTCTCGTTCCTTGACTTTACCTGTAGCTTTCTCTCTTTGGGAAGACATAACATCTTCGCGTACTGTATAGCCCGTATACCGTAAACATCGAAAGATAAAACGTTACCGGTTGTCAATGATCGAGCTACGAAAGTGGAGCTTGTCCATTGTTCGACAGCACCTCATTTAGCGATTCCGGCATAGCGGTATTCCAATGCTCTCGAGTTGCCAGATTGCAAGGAAATTCTTAGAGGTAATTCAGCAACATCTGATCTTCTGATTCCCTTCATTAATACCACTTCAAGGTCAGTATGGTATACCTTTTGCAAATGACAGCTCAGTCTTAAATAAGGCAATAATGAGGTGGTGGAACATCTTCATGGGGGTGATTTTGTCTGAGTAACTGCCTCTCAGGCCGGCGTCAATTAGCAATGCAAGTAGGAAGGGAAATATAGGATGAATGAGTGAGTCCATATGGGCCCTTATTTGTGTAAGTCAATTGCTCATTGTTTTTGCTAGTAGACATGGGGATGAAGATGAACTTAGCATATCAGCAGGATCCAAAGCTCAATTTGATTCAATTTGATTGGCAAATATGGGACATTACAGGTTATGGCCATGCATGGCTCCCCAATGGACTCACTGTATGCCTCTCGATGGCACAAGTTGGTGCACTCCATATGCATTTTCTCATTTTCTTCCTCACAGGTGGCATCATGTTCCTCATCCTGTGCTTTGTCATAGCTAGCGGGTGACAGTTCATGAGTATGAGAAATGACATAGCTCTGAGCGCAGGAGTGGGAATGGGACATCTAGTTGGCTACCATTATGTACCGGTACCTGCATGATGCCACTGTATGGTAAAAGTGATGGAAGTTTATTTGGAAAGATTATCAAGGGAACCGGGCTGCTGAGACCTCTTGATGGTGCTCTGTATTAATATTACATTAGAAGAGGAGTCAATGATTTTGATTTTGAATTACTGCTAGGCCTCAAGTTCCCATACTAATGCTTGCTTACAGATGCAATCACCTAGGTGCCCAATAAGCTGTAATAGACTGTAACATTCACTTCCTGCAACTTTTGAACAAGTCAAATTTGCAGGTTGATAATTGCCCAGATTAGTAGATGACAAGTCTGATATCAGAATTGCACACACACTGAAACCATGATTTGCTCTACACAAGACATGACAGGAAAAGTACCAGTGATGTAAGGAGTTTAGCTGGTTGGGTCCTGTACAATGTTAACGGATACCTCTGCTTCATATAAAAAGTATGTTCACGGTAATTTGTTATGACTGGCAGGTGACAGCTCATGAGTGCTGGTATTAGAAATACTTTAGCTGCAAATACAAGCAAGGAGTCGGATATCCAGCTTCTCTGGTGCGGCGTTGAGTTGGGACCTGCAATTAATTGTTTTCATTTTAGTTTGTACATAACAAGACACAGTCAGTGATTGTTATCATAGTTGAACAATCAGTGATAACTCAAATTGTGAGTCCAGAAGCAAATAACAGTCTGGTCCACAGCCTTTGAAGGTTTATACTGCCAGTGAAAAAAATCCGGCCAAAGTAATGAGCTACCAGTGCCACAGATATTCTGGATGAGTCCCAATAAGCATGATGCTTCATTGTTTTCAACAAGCAGAATTTTTGATTTTTTTTTCTGGCTCTGTAAGCTGGACAGTTGTACTGACCGCAGCACAATGGTACAAGGATGCGCGGTCTGGGCCAGAGCAAGTTGGCAACAATGCTGTCAGGTCCAATATTGAATAGAGATCTTTCATCTTTTCAGCTGCATTAACTCTTGCATATGCATGCAGCTTCTACTACTAGGGTTTTATTTATAAAATACCAAGTTGAGCAAAATGGCTCAGATAAACACCTCATTTCATATGATCACATTTTCTAATAAACCTGAACCCACTCCACTGACACTGGCAATGGGGTTCTAGAAGCTGTACCAAGTGGCACAATAGAACAGAGATGAAGGAGTAGTTTCAACCTCAATAGTGCAGGTGTTAGACCCCATTTACTTCTTTTTCTTACTATTCCACTGAGGCATCTCCTGATCAACCTCCTCCAGCTACATCCTATAAGTAATTGCCCCTATATTACCTTGCTCACACTCCTGTTGCTGTCTATTCATATTTCCTCAACACTGCAACACCTCCTGGGCTTCCATAATCCTTACTGTCCCATTCTGTTACTTTATATAATTACAAACATCCCTAACCTATATAAACCCCTGAACTGGTCCCAGGAGCTCAGTTGGAATTGTCTTGAATCACTGCCTATTTGTTTAGCTGCTTTCTCCGTCTGCTTTCTCCCTTGGCTGTATTCTCTCTTTGTATGTCTCAAATATATCTCAGTTCTGTTTAGCATCATTTTGTGAGTTCCAACTTGATACTTTTGAACCCCTCACAGCTCTGAAATTGTGTCTACACCTTTGTCACTGCTTATACTTGATGGTCAGCAATACTTACTGCCTATAGGGGGTTATACATCTCTACAGGTTCCATCCAGCAAAGATGAGATTGAGAGACAAAAGAAAAAGAGCAGAGAGGAAGACAGAGCCAAAGAAGACGAACCCAGTCTCAGGTATGCAAGTAAAATAACACGTGACAACTGAATAGGTAATTGAAGCTGAGTAGAAGAACTGGTGTTATGGTCCAGAGCTCCAAAAAGAAACGGAGTGCAGGAATTCACATGGGTAATTCCAGGAATGGAAATCGGAGCAGTATTTGAGAAACAATGGCAGAACAACATATAAGGAAAAAGATCATAAACTGATGCATACATGAACTGACAAGTGAATGTACAAATTAGTAACAAAACAAAACATCGCAGGGCATACTAAGATGGACCTTTCTGACTCCATGAAAATAGGTACAAGTATAGCACGTGTGTGTCTACTGCAATAGAAATTGATTCTTCACCATGATCTACCTCCTCTTCTAAGTCCATAGATCCATGAGCCAAAGGAGCTCCGATATTCCCTAAGAAGCTAGTGGTTGCAAATTGCAATTCTGAATGTTGCTGTCTCTCAGCACCCCATGTGAGCCTACTCATTTGTTCAGGGCTGGAAAAGGTGCGTAGATTGAGCATGAATTGGTTGATCAAGATATTTGGGAGGCTTGGAATGTTCAAAGATCAATCATTCATAGGACATTTTGAAATGGTCTTCTCACATATTGAATAATGGGGTTGCCACATCAAAGAATGACGGTAGACATGTAATATAATCAGTGAGCAAGTTGTGGACACACATCTAGTAGATACTTATCCCATACATGAACTGCAGAAGTATCAACCTGTTAAGAGAGTCAGATAATTTTGCTTAACTTTGGCCATATCTCTTGACAGACCAAATGAGACCCAAATCCAAAGATTCCTAGGATCAGCATTATTCTATGAAAATTGATCTCAATTATTTAGGGAGACAGGTCTTCTTCTGGACACCCACAAGAAGTAAACAGAACCTTAGATTTACCTGTCAGATGTAGATGTGCAATGTCAAATTTCACTGGCTTACCATCGCGAATAATCACCTGTGTTATACTAGATTGACCAAGTCTTTTCATTTCAGTGGCATGATGAAAGGTCTTTCTAACTGTCAATCCAAAAATAAAAACATCAAATGCCAAATTGATTTGGCAGGGAAAGACTAATTGTGCTGAAAAGCTGCAAAATTAAAAGAGCATAAGCAACAATCTTAAGCAGAACCCACTTCTAAATGGATCAATTAGAATCAGAATATGAATGGTGCAAGCCACCACATTCACTTACATGCCAGACAGCTTCAGATTTCAAGCAATAATCACACATCTTGAAAAGTATTGGATGGGTAATCCAGTCCCAGAAATGCCTGAGGCAAGTACAATATTCTATATAGAACAGTTATATGCTTTTCTGGAGGACGGGGATTATTTCTTACTAGGATATCTATGGACAGTCTGGAAAGTGAAAAAAGAGCAGATATTGCCAGCACCACCCCGCTCCTGTCATAGATTGCATAGACTCTCAAAGTAAAATGCCCTGGGAAATGTTTTCATCCACTGTTGATAAAAGATACACCAGAATAGTTCTTACCATTGGTAGAAAGAACTGATGCAGCTTGTAACAGAAATTGTATCTTTGTGAACACATTGCATCTAAAGCTTCATCAATAAGGCAAGCCATTGGAGCAAGAAATAGAGCACTAAACTCATTGTTTGTACTTGATCCGGGCAAAGTACTTATCAAGTTGGATATTAAGCAGATCAAAAAGATATATCTGTTGAAAATAAATAAAAGTGATGTTCCTGTTTGTTTCTTGAGCCATATTGTGTGTATCTCAACTGGCAATGTTTCCAGATAATCTGCAATCCAAAGTGCTAGACATATTTTAGGGTGTGGTAAATGCTTGAGCAATAGGGTTGAATGGCACCTGCTGAGGCAGCACATCCATAATTACCTGCCAACCTAAATGCAAAGTTTAATAAATAGAAACATCAATCTGATTGCAATTTGCCCTAACTGGACATACCATTTTTCTTGTACTGAGACAATTGCACTATCCATTTATCCTGAAGGTATTGGGTGCAGACACAAGGCTGATTACAGTTCTGACTGACAAACTTGATTATATAGGTGGCCAGCCTGTTCCAACAGCTCAGTTTGTCTGCCAAAATTATCTGACAAGGCTAATTTAAGATCTATTGTGGAACAGTGATTTGTCCCATTTGAGTTTGCAAATGGATCAGAAGATGATCAATGAATACTAGAAGATCAAAGATACAGCCAAGCCAATTTAGCAATTACAGGTGCATATAATCAAATGAGCTTATGTCTCAACAATTTTGTGCCTGATAAATAGATCCAATTTATACAATTTTAGTCAGTTTTCATTACATTTGAGGATCTGTCTAGTACATTAGTTGTTTCCATGGCACGAGTATCATCACGTGTTAGCAGTAGCCCAATACACGTCGAGTTGCAATAGAGCATTTTTGCAGCCGCTTCCGTCTGCCATCCATCTCCGAGATCACATGCTCCAATGACAGGGAGAGCTCTGCCACGCCGATCAACCATCGAACGGCGATCTTACGCGGCACGTGCAAATCTGAGTGGGTGCAAAAATGCTCTAATACTGGATCAACTTCTAATTGGCAGCAGTTGGACAAAATCAAGACCCACTTCGGCTACAATGTGTATTACCTTCTACTGCCTGGTAGATATAGGGAAATAGATGTGCATTTCTGAGAACTTGGGTTGTTATATAAATAACAGATCTAATTGATGATTGTAACTTGTAGTAAAGATGGTGTAAAATAAGTAGGGCAGATGGAGTTGGATGACTCATTTCCTGGTATTTGTTTCCACACACGCAGCTGCACCCGAAATCGACATCAGGATCAGAAGTTGGTGGGATAAATTCTGTGCTGATGTAACAAACATAACAATTCCTGTAAGCAGAGAACATGATAATCAGTAAACTGATGTCTGTTGATTGTCCAAGGACTTTTGGGCAGGCCTATTACATTCCCGTTTGATCATGTAATTACTGGATAAAGTCTAGATCTGGAACCTCCGAGCTTGTGGGACGAGTGTTTAGCTTGCAAACTTCTTTTTTTTTTTCGACAATATCAAATTTTCGGCCTTGAAAAAAAAGCATCTAAGTATAAAATAAGGTCAAACTCCTGATATTAACAATGCCATTTCGTGTCTTGACTCAGGGAGATACAGAATGAATCAGTGAGCATGAGTTCATATGTACACTTCTCTGTGTAGATCAATTGCTCGTTGTTCTTGCTAGTAGGAGTGGAGATGTAGAAGAAATTGTAGAATCCAAAATTGGATTCGATGCAATTGATCGATACAGGACATTACGGGTTATGGTCATGCATGGTTCTCCAACAGACTCACTGCTTGCCTCTCAATGACACAAGTCGTCGGCACGACTAAGGACTTCTTGGGTTGTCGGAGTTTAACTTAATTGGTCAACCTCATATAAACTTTCTCATTTCCTTCCTCGTGCATCCCGTCCTGTGCTTTGTTGTAGCTCGCAGGCGACAGTCCGTGAGCATGAGAACCTATTCTGGACGCAGAAATATTACGAGAACCGGGTTGCTGAGACCTGTTGAGCCTAGTTGTGCTCCGTGTCGATATGGGGATGATACGTATCGGCCTTGAACTGGCCGCATCGGAAGAGGAGTCAGTGATTCGACTTCGAATTACTATTAGGCCTCTTCCATACTCTACTTCCTCATAGATGCGATCAGCTGGGTGCTCAATAAGTTGTAATAGACTGTAACACGTGCTTCCTGTAACTTTTGAATCTGCAGGTTGATAACTGTCTAGATACATTCAAAGGGTACGTGCAAAATCTGGTCAAAAGTCCAAGTTGCCACAGCGAAAAGGACTTCGAGGATTCAAGGCGGTATCAGCTGCAAGTGAATTTGGCTATGGTGTCAATGCTATTGCCAGTGAAACCAGCAGATCTGCAGAGACTTTATGGCGAGCTTTGCTTCTATAACAACTATAGCAAGCTTCTGATTTGTGGAGTCTAACCGAGGGCATCAATTCCGCGATTTACAACTACTTAGATCCCGCGGCACCAAGGCTAGCTGCCCAGCTCCACGATGGCACACTTAGGAACAAGAAAGCAGAGGTTCCAAACACCCTGAGAGCAGCAGGACCTCCTTCCCATTGGCATGTACTTTGTCTGCACCCCTCATATAACTTTACATGAGGCTTTTCACAATAGTTCAGATAAATGGATGAGTGGTTGAAATAACAATTTAACCTGGACTCCTTACAAAAATATAAAAATAAGTATTTACGAGTTGACATTGAATGTACTTTAGATCATAATTGTCCGGCAGGGAAATTAAACAACTGGAGTATGTCATCTACTTCAGCCATGAACTGATTCCATTCATTTTGGCTTAGAAAATTATGCATCAGCCACTGAGCTTTCTAAATAAGACAAAACAGCAGTGATATCACTCTACTTACCTGGAAAAATTTTTACCAGTGAACTGGCCTGCGCAAAAAGTTTCATAAGAGAAAATCACATGCAAGATAGAAAGAACTTATACCTGGACTGAAGTCGGGCACCATTCCATCTAGTCTCTGGTTGAGTGACATGTTTTCAGATTTGTATGTCATGTCATTATAGACTGGCATCCTGCCGAGGTCATTTGAAGTAACTGGTAAACTCCACGGTTGCGATTGAGTTGTTTGCTGAGAACCTGCATTCGGTGAGGATCCATCTGTGACAGGATCGGTGGGAAATGAATTTTCTTCGTAAAGATTACGGTCACGCTTCAACGATGGCATCTCTACTCCCTGAGGTAGCTGAGTGACAGAAATCAAAGACAAGAGGATGTCTCTAGTGTGACAGTTGCGGTCAGTCCAAAGACGGTATTTTGCAAGATACACACCGAAATCGACCGGCCATTTCCCACCTTTCGATACAGATCAGATTAGCCAAATCTGGTCCCTAGCAAAGCAAACTCTCCATACCTGTCCTCGTAGAGAGCCAGGATATCCAGACATTTCAATATATCATTCATTTCTTTGGTTGCATTTAGGGACATCTTAGACTGTATTCCATGCCAAAGGTTGATCAGGAGAATGGTAGCACAGGAGAAGAGAGGAGGCTGGCAAAAGAAAATTACCCATCAGTTAGAAATACCCACCAAATTAGAAAGGGTTAACAAAAACATACTACAAGATGGGGAAACCGAAGCTTGTATTGTTGGTGATGGCCATGGAGTAGATGAACACAGGAACGAGCCGCATTAGCACAAATGGCCAATGAATGGAATATCAATGTAGTTTCCTGACCAAGCCGAGGAATGAAACACTTATGGACTGTATGGGTACATAAGCAATGATCGTAAAACCTCACTACCTGACAAACCTTGTGTCCGAGCCCAATACAAACCTGCATAGAGCAATACTGATTGATGGGCAAATACACTCTCCTTTTGATGAGGATCATATTTCACTAGGTAAAAATTATCAGCCTCAGTCACTCCTGGTTGTGTGGCATAATTACGGAAGTCAGGCAGCGCATCTGCCCACTCATTCAAAGCTGAGTCAAGTTCCATGACCGCCTTCCGATTCCACTCTTCAGCCGAAAGAGTCGAGGGTCCCCATGGGTCAAGACGTCTTGCCGAATACTACAAAGTTCAATACTCAAATCACAAAGGATGGGAAGACATACAATGGAGCGTTGAGCAAAACCCACGATCTCCCTAAGCTTGATGAAGTGAACCCAAAATGTCAATTTTGACGGTTTGTTTTCTGGTTGCTTAAATGCATCATCTGGATCGGGCGTTTCCCAGTATTCATCAGTGCACATTGCGGGTAGTTCAAGGTCGAAGCTGTCAAAAATTAGAATCTGATTAGGAACAGTGATCATGAAATAACTCACTCATTAGCATTGGATAATCTTGGCCTTCCAATACCAATACTCAAGGCGATATCATAATTAACAAGCTGCCAGAATGCTCGCTTCCACAACTCCACTTCTCTGCGATCTCTAGCCTTACCAAACCCCGCATGGTGTACACCGACTGTTTGTGCAAGCTGGATGCCAGATCCAATTAATACCCCAGATGTCTCTGCCATATTTGTTCCAAGCAGAAAGGTAACGGAGAGCTGACTTGGCATTATTCCTTGTATTGAATTGCTATGATTCAAAAGGCTTACCGCATATACTTGTAGTGCATAAACAGAAGGGGATTCGACAAAGCTTTTTGGTGCAAATTTGATTTGATTGAAGTATTTCCAACCAGCAGAATGTTTCGAGGTCGCACCGGGGTACAAGACTCGAGGATCATCGGAATGGCGAGATCCGAGTGCACAAACTGCGAGAACTGTAGACCCAAATGCGTGGTCGTACAAGTGTAATTCAGCTGCAAGAGATCTCTCAAAAGTAGGTTTATGAAGCAAAGGATAAAAAGGATGCAGGTTCTCCCAGTACAAGACAAGCAAGCTCTCCAGAAGGTCATTAGGAGGATATTCATGGGGTATCGGCTCGTACTGTGGCGTAGCTTGCCACTCAAGAATAAAATATAAGCCTTACACCGAGAGACAGACATCTAAATGAGACTCACAGGCTTCAAATCCCAAAACTGCGGTCTCTTCAAATCTGCAGGAATTCTTTTACTATGCCCATCAAGTTTATCCCGTACACCGATGGCAGTCCGAAGAAACATCAGATGGGAGGATTCTCCAAAATGACGACCTTGATAATGATTCAAGGAAAGACCTTGCAGTCGATCGCTCAAAGCATCGGTAGGATCTGTCTCATTGGTGGGAGAAGTATCTTTATCTGGCGTAATGAGGGATGATGAAGCCACAGTAGTTTCATCTGGTAGAGAACTTATACTACGAAATGAAGTCAGCTCCTTTTCAAGTGCTTGTGCGTGTAAAGCCAGGTTGACAAGCATTTTTCGAACGGCATGAACACTAGTAGGCACACTGAACGCAGTGGGAGCAGCCAAGATAGCAGAGATCAGAGGTTGGACAGATTCTGGATCCGCAGGTGGTGCCAGCGGGTAGCGCGGCTTTGGTCCTCGTTTCTGTGGAGCTGGGGTGAGTGTATCATAATTTACAGCAAGGTAAAGGTAAATCATTTACTCTTTTTGCAATGTTCCGTGTGCATTGCAAGTTCAGCGCGGAGCATTCAGAGCACGCGTTTCCTGGTGAAATGTCCCCGTCACCTGTCAGGCATGTCATCCGGTGCTGTGGACAAATCTGTTCGTGGACCTACAGCGAATCTTGCGCTTAAAACAATTATCGCAAGCCTCTCGTTTGCGGAGACTTGCTTGGGGCATCCTTCCAGGATTTTGAGCGAGTCGATATGCAAAATGGATGCGAGAGGGAAGGTTACTCGGGTCCCGTGCTTCATAGAGCGTCTGACACCAAAGATTTTTTATAGAAGACGGAACAAAAGTTGGCAACAAGATGTAACAGAGACCCGGCTGAGCAACACGCTAATTTTTCAAGCCGAGCTTAGGGCCCTAGGGAGCCAAGACAGCGTCGCCCCAATCACACCGGCAATCAATGTATTACCGCAAGCGGAAATTGATTCCTTGCTCGTACCGCATCGGGATACTCCTCAGAAATCCGGCGTTCAGATCTTGGACCGTGCCATGTAACACACTTCCTTCCTTCACCTGGGTCCCCGTTAATTTAGGTTCAAGGTGGCCGGAAAGCTTTGGAATTATGGGCGTAAGAGTGTCATACTTCGTTTCTAAATATCGATGTCGTTCATAATCCCCAATGCCCTCCGCGCCAATCCCCTCGTCTCCCTACTCAGATCTTCTCTCTCCCCAAAATGCCCGAACCTATCCTTCCAAAAACCCCACCGAGATACACTATACCCAACCCCGCGGTCCCAGCTCGGTCCTCCCCTGGCCGCTCGTGAGTCTCCCAACGCTCCATCCTTGGAAAGCTCCCAAATGCTCCCTCCAGCATAGATAATCCATACAGCTGCTGCCGGTAAATATTTTTCCACCTCTTCCGGATTCAGCTCTCCCTCCCTAACCTTACCCGTTGCCGTCTCTCTGTCTGAAAACGTATCGTCCTCAAGCGCGTACCGCATAGCCCATATTCCATAAACATCGAATGAAAGAACATTTTCCATAGTCAATCGAGCAACGAAAGCGTTCAAGCTTGTCCATTCTTTAATAATGTTCTCATCCAGTGATTCTGGCGCAGCGGTATTCCAAAGCTCTCGAACTGTCATTCCTAAAGGCCGCAGCGATCCCCAGTAACCATCATTCGCTGTCTCGAGTGAATCCATTTGTTTTATAGCAGATAACAGCGACACAAGCTTGTGTTGGATGGGGTTGTCATGGGAGAATTGACGAATTCGGGAGAGGATGTCGTCGTAGATAATATGAGGAATCCAATCGTCGCGGTCTGGCGTAGACTCAACTACAGTCGTTAGTTCCTTTGCGGATGTGGACGGATCGACAGGAGACTCTGAAGCAAGATAGTTGTCGATGATTTCGACGACTTTGACGGATAGTTTTTCTTCTTGAGAGGAAGCCATGATAAGAAAGATGAATTGAAGATGCGTAGTGATTGTCACGCGGTTTCCCTCAAGCTTTGACAGAATAGAATGCCCGTATGTTCATGGCTGAAGGACAAGCAGCACTCAGCACTTAGCGCTTAGCTTCCACGACGTTGCCTCGCTTGATCGCCCATCATGAATGACCCAATATTTCTCCGAGAGCTCATGCGCTCATGGATCGTACAAGAAGCTCTGCTCAAGAAGTCACAATTCTCGTTCCATACGAATAGACGAACCGCTAAACGACGCCTCCCGCTCCGTTGTTATTCGGAACCAGTTATGCAGGGCTAGGACGCAAGAGCTTACCTTAGACTGCGCTGAGAACTTTCGATCCTGTTCTTCAGCAACTTGTATAGGAGGTTCCTTATATTCATAACCAATCGATCGAACAAACCGCAAGCCTCGTGTAGGAACATACGTGGTCCGGCGTCCATTAGCGTTGTCAAAATAAATGATTTCCATGCTTTGACTATAGGCTTCCAGTGATTACAATCGAAGTTCGTGTTTTCATTCCGCCTGACTGGACGCTAAATTGTAAAGCGGAGAACGGCATACACATGTGAGCGTACCCTTTCCGCATGCCAAACGTCGAGAACCTGAAGCTAATATGATATCGCAAAGCATTTGCTCTACCCCGAGATTCTGCTTGATCCTTTCTCACCCTGTTCGTCAAACTCTCAACTCGAACTATGGATTACTTCGTCCACCACTCAAACACGAACCAAGCTCGATGGATGTTCATGTCTTTTCGGGCTCATCGCGCTTCATGTTGAGTGGGAGTTCGACCCCAATCGATCGAAAAGCCTGCATGTCCTGTGGTACCCCGATTGCTGATAGCAACCTGCACATTTGCCGTCGTTAGTAGTTTTCATGCTTTCACTCGCTGCTTGGCTAATTCTTGAAGACTATAGGCTTAGGGTGATACCAGGTAACCATGCATTTTTTAAAAACCCCTTAGCAGTACAGTACCAAGTAGAATCTTCACGCGGTATCATCGTTGTGCATCGCTTTTTCCTAATTACATTCGCTGCGACGTTACGATCAGGCTGACTGGACGGCGAGTTCCCAAACAGAGAATGGCATACACATGTGAGCAGCATGGTTTCCGCATTTCAAACGTCGTGAAGCTTGCGTTATAATGCATAGCGGTTCGAAAGTATCTGCCTTCCCCAAATTCCGTTTATTTCTTTTTCATCCTATTCGAAAAGAGTGGACCACTTGATAAGTTTACTATACTCCTGTAGGTCCCTACGTAAATTTCTTGCTCCTTCTACATTAACGATTTAACTGATAGATTTGCTACTCCCCTCCCCTTGTCGGTTATAATATCCACCAATCGGCTGCTACCCAGACGGTCAAAATGGGTAGCCTATTTTCTAGAGAAGCCAAGAAAATCAACACAAGCGATGTTCTCCCAAATCCTGTCGTCAGTACTATGCAGGAGCATTATCAGGAGATCAATACATCAAAGCCCGCTCACCAGGTCGGGGAAGAACGGCCCAAATCGGCAAAGGTGAAGGAGAAAGCTGAAGGCAAGGCTGGAAAGGCTGGGAAAGCTACGGAGGCAGAACGACCGAAGGCGGTTGAGGAAGCGGCTCGGGCTCAGGTTGATGTGCTGCTACGTCAATCGGCTGAGGTGGTTATAGAGGCCCAAGAAGCCTGGGAAAACGAGTTTCTACGTAAGGAGCGTCAGGAGCGAGAGAGGGCAGCTGCTGAGGCTGAGGCAGCTCGGTTAATACTCGAAGAGAAGGCTCGGGTTAAAGAACAAGAGCATCTACATCAATCAAAGGTGGAGCGAGAGAAGGCAGTTGCAAAAGCTGAAGCAGCCCGGGTAAGACTCGAGGAGCAGCTATGTCAGGAGCGAGAGAAGGTGGCTACAGAAGCCAAAGTGGCCCGGGCAAAACTAAAGGAAGAGGCTCGACAAGAGGTTGAGGAGCAGCTACGTCAGGATCGAGAGAAGGTGGCTGCAGAAGCCGAAGCAGCCGGAGAGAAACTCAAGGAAGAGGTTCGACAAGAGGTTGAGGAGCAGTTACGTCAGGAGCGGGAGAAGGTGGCTGCAGAAGCCAAAATTACCTGGGCAAAACTCAAGGAAGAGGCTCGACGGGAAGTTGAGGAGGAGCTACGTCAAGAGCGAGAGAAGGTGGTAGCAGAAGTCCAAGCAGCCCGGGAAAAACTCAAGGAAGAGGCTAGACGAGAGGTTGAGGAGCAGCTATATCAGGAGCGAGAGAAGGTGGCTGCAGAAGCTAAAGCAGCCTGGGTTAAACTCAAGGAAGGGGCTCGACAAGAGATTGAGGAACGTCTACACCAGGAGCAAAAGAAGCTGGCCGCAAATGCCGAAGCAGCCTGGACAAAACTCGAGGAAGAGGCTCGGGTCAAAGGACAAAAGGTTGAGGAGCAGCTATATCAGGAGCGAGAGAAGCTGGCTGCAGAAGCCAAAGCAGCCCAAGTAAAACTTGAGGAGGAGGCTCAGGCTAAGGGCCAAAAGGTTGAGGAGCGCCTACATCAGGAGCGAGAGAAGCTGGCTGCAGAAGCTGGAGCAGCCCGAGAAAAACTTGAGGCAGAAGCTTGGGCTAAAGAACAGAAGGTTCAGGAGCAGTTACGTCGGGAGCGGGAAAAAGTGGCTGCAGAAGCTGAAGCAGCCCAGGCAAAACTTGAGGAGAAGGTTCGGGCTAAAGAACAGGAGGTTGAAGAGCAGCTACGTGTGGAACGAGAGAAGGCAGCTGCTGAAGCTGAAGCTGCCCGGGTAAGACTTGAGGAAAAGGCTCGGGCCAAAGAACAAGAAGTTATGGAGCAGCTACGTCAATCAAAGGTGGAGCAAGAGAAGGTGGTTGCAGAAGCCAGAGCAGCCCAGGTGAGACTCGAGGCACAGCTACATCAGGAACGTGAGAAGCTGGCTGCAGAAGCTGAGGAAGCCCAGGTGAAACTTGAGGAAAAGGCTCAGGCTAAAGAGCAAGAGGTTGAGGAGCAGTTGCGTCAATCCAAGGTGGAGCAAGAGAAGGCAGCTGCAGAAGCCAAGGAAGCCTGGGCAAAATTCAAGAGACTTGAGGAGGAGGCTCAGGCTAAAGGACAAGAGGTTGAGGAGCGGCTATCTCAATCCAAGGTGGAGCGAGAGAAAGCTGCTGCAGAAGCTGAAGAAGCCCGAGCCAAATTCAAGAGACTAGAGGGAGAGGCTTGGGCTAAAGAGCAAGAGGTTGAGGAGCAGCTACGTCAATACAAGGCAGACCGAGAGAAGGCAGCTGCAGAAGCTGAAGCAGCCAGGGCAAGACTAGAGGAAGAGGCTCGGATTAAAGGACGAGAGATTGAGGAGCAGCTACATCGATCTAAAATGGAGCAAGAGAAGCTGGAAAATGAGCTCGCAAAGGCTCGGAGGAATGAAAATAAACTGGCTGATCTTCAGCCTCTTCCTATGCCTACACAGGCGGAATTCGAGCAAACCAAACGCGAACGACAGTACATCGAGGGTCTGTTGCACTTTGCCATTGCTGGTACTGCGGGGAGTGGAAAGTCTTCTTTGATCAATGCTTTCCGTGGCATAAGCCAGGGTGTAGCAACTGCTGCCGCTACTGGCGTCGTCGAGACAACTGTCAGCATCGGCAGATACGAGGACCCACATCCTGACCGCTCGAAATTTGTCTGGTACGATATACCGGGGGCAGGAACTATTAACGTCAGCCAATCTGGCTACTTCATCAAGCAAGGCTTGTATATCTTCGATGCAATCATTGTCCTTTTCGATTCGCGTTTCGTGGATACCGACATCGCGATTTTGGAGAACTGTAGAAAATTCAACATTCCTGCCTTTATTGTACGAAGCAAATCAGACGAGCATATCAAGGCTATTGCAGACGAGATGCGGGAAGCATTGGACGAGGATGAGAGTGAGGATGAGGAAGATGTGAGGTCAAAGGATCGGGAAGTTCGGAGGCAACGAATCGACGCTGATGCCAAAGCGAAGTATATGACTGTTACCCGGCAGAATGTCAAAGAGAATCTGAAGAAAGCTGGACTGGACCAGGAGCAAAAGGTCTATTTGGTTTCACGGCGGACTTTATTGAGGATCGTTAGAGGGAAGCAGGTCGCACCGGCCAAGATCATTGATGAGTATGATTTGATTAAAGACGTTATGGCTTCAGTCAAGGAGAGGAGGATCAATGCACCTGTGTTTAGACCGAATCCTACTAGGAAGGGTTCGATTTTGAATCCAAAAAGTTGGGGATCAGGACGGGGTCGGAAATAATGTGGGGATGCAGAACGATTCATGTAGTCTTGCTTTATTCTCACTGTACCAAACGTACCGCATGTTACAAGCTGGTCTTACTATTAGAGTGTATTTGCAGCGGATTTGCATTGAAGGGGCGCCGTCCGCATTTCATCTTGGATTTGAAACTCTACAGAGATATAACACATTGCCGGAAAATTCAGGTGCTCTTCCATTCTCCATTCCAGAATCAGTGTCAGGCGGCCCAGGAGCTTTTCTTCTGTTCGAGTACTATAAAGAAAATTGATGAGTCTATATGAAATATAGAATAGATCGCTTCAAATCCCAGTCGATGGCTTTGCAGGCTTTGCATTACCTACAATCTACTACTGTTGATTCGAGAATCCTGCAAACTTCAAGTTGTAGAGTCTCGCTCAAAAGTCTCGCACTCGAGCTCTTTTAAAATTGAAGTTTGCTATTCAAGTTCTTCTTTTAAATTATTCTACTTCAAGTTCATATCTATATCTATATTATAAAAAGCAGTTCGAAAAGGCAATTTCGGCCAGATATGGAATGCCTTGCCTTCTGTGGAATTGTATTCATCGAGTGAGATCATGATTGGTAATAGTGCGTGAGGTCCGAAAACTGGTCATGGATGTATCATAACAACATCATCATTCTGTATCCTTCGCAGGCTTTGCACTGGCTTTTGAATACTGTACAGCAGTAGTAGAAAGAGAAGCAGTAAAAGAGTTATACAATATGCAGGACCAGGAGTATATATACAAGAGCTTGCAGAAAAATATTCAGGTCATAGGGAGATCGTAAGTAGGGAGAACAGTAGAGGTTGAACAGCTCAACAATCATGAGATACAGAAAAGCAACCAGATGGCTGTATCAACGAATGAACGACTTATTCATCCAGACCCTCTGACTCATACAAGTCAGAAGACATTTATGCGTCTGAACCCGATTCCAAAAATGTTCGCCATGTGCAGACGACGTTGTAAATAAACTCGGCGGTGGGGACGACTCGATCCCAATG
>KN834781.1:189257-271405 GCA_000827265.1 Collybiopsis luxurians FD-317 M1 | reverse complement strand
ACTCTTACTTACCCCGACGCTCGTCACTCCAGCGTCCCATACACTGGGTCAATATTGTAATTAGCTAGTATCCATGAGGTTGTGAATATAGCATACAGGCATAGGGTATGTACACTCCATACATAAATGCCCAGCTGTACAGATACAAATGCCCGATAGGCGTGCAGTTCACACAAATACAAATAAGCAACAGTGAAAATTTCTTTTGTCTAGACAAACAATTGACCTCTCTATTATTTAAACATTGTATATACTGAGTTTTGATTAGTGGTTCTGCAGTGCACTGCGAACGATGAACTTGGGCCTTAGGTGACGAAAATAGACGCGCAAAGCGCCCGCTTACGCCATGGGAACATTGCGTGATCAGGTCACGTTCCCGGAAATTTTATTGGGCGGATAGCGTTTAGTATCATACACAGTCGTGACATCCTTCCTCAGCAAATCTTTCTCTTTCCCCACCCTACCCATGTAACTCTTGATATATCGCCATTTTTTAAAAACGCCACTTGGCAATGTTTTTCGAGGAATTGCATACATCATCCGTCTTAAACTGTGGAATATTTGATCTCTGCCGCCTATTCGTGCCGTTCGCACCGAGGCTTGGGTTGAATGTTTTTCAGCTCCGGCCAGGAATCAGCCGACCCTGAAGAGTGTGACTAGGAACCCTTCATCGAGAGCAACATCGAGAGTAAAAGCTGGCAAATTGTCTTCCTCTTTTGAGGGAGAGCAATTTTACGTCTTTGGGATCTTGAACTACATATTGAATGACAGCCTCCTACCCGGGCGCAGGTGTTTTAGCAATGCATCGTTTTTCTTGACACGTAAGTTGTAGCTTGGAGTAGCTTCCCTTCGGGCCAATGCTCACTTCACCTTATTATTCAAAGTCACCGAAGTTGCTAACTGTTTAGCTTGTTTACTAATTTGCTAGCTGGAACCATAATCATTCTCGGCTCTGTGATCCGGCGGCTTCCGGTATTCTGTAGGCATGAGCGAGATTTCTCGCGCTCGTTTCTTGGGATGCTAAATTCATTTTCGTCAAGTTACCAGACTGTAAACTACTCCATAGAAGAGCTACGAAATCTATCTTTCTTTCTGTTGCAAAATCCCTACCATAAGCTTTTCAAGAGCGGAATCCACCTAATTTTTCCAGCACCCCTTGGTGTGAACTTGAGTCGAGAGTAAGGGCGGTCTCATCCCCATCATTGAAGGAAGCTACCTCAGCCCTTCTCCGCCATCTTCGCCTTCATAACCTTCAGCATCTAGCTTCCTCATCTCAGCATCCTCAACCTCTTCGATCGTGACCCCCTCTCGCGGTGCTCCACTCTGTTCCGTCCATGCCGAAGTAAGGACCCGGACGATCACCGGACCTAGACTTGGGTAGCGTGTTTGATCCCGAGGCGTTGCGGAACGGGTTGTATCTTGACTCGGTGGGTCGAGGATGGCCGGAACTAGCCACACGAGGCGCATCCGCCCGATTGTATGTCATTGGTCCTGTCTCTCGTTCATGTTCACCCTCCCTACTCATCCTCCCAGGGGTAAACGACTGATCTTGAAAGTACACAAAGTCAAACATCGTCCCTCCGTCGTGGTCGTACTGATGAACGGACCCGCGAGCTTCGCTCATCCTTGTTGGTTCATTGTCATCAGCAATTTGCCAGCAAGAAGAGCCTGGACCGGGACCGTAGAAAGAAACTAAAGCACGTTAGAAAGGTGAGTGAGTATGGAGCGGGTGAGGTTTGGACTTAAACGCGCGGAGGACGCCTGTGAGAATGAAAAAGAAGATGAAGGGACGTACATGATTCAATATTAGTGTACCCTGGCCCAGTGTTCTGGGATCGGTATTGATGATAGCCATCTGCGATGATGGATGTGACTTGGAAATCAAAAGATAGACATCAAGGGTAGCTCACAGTTGTCGCGATAACGGGGACCAGGTCCGTACCCATTCCAGCCTGGTTGAGCGGACATTTGAAGATCGTCATGGAGATATTCGTCATTGTCGTAGCCTCCAGGGAGTCGCTTGTATTGACTGTGGCCTCTTCTGTTGCTTCTGGAGTCGGAAACTAGAGGAAATTGGTTAGCCAAAACGGTATGGAACAAGCTTGGATAGGAGTTGGGAGGCCGGAGAAAGCGTATGGAGAGGACGGCCGCGAAAACGTACATGGTGTGGTATCGTTGTACCTAACGTCGTATCTTTCGGATCTGAATCGTCGATTATCATCTACGATCCATATTTTAAAAAGCGCCTCGAAAGGAATGCAAAAGATGTTGAACAAATACTTACTATAATCGTACCGAACGTTATTCGTATAATGACTAGTTCCACGATGATCGACATAATGAGCGTTACCGAAGTTGCTCCTGAATGAATTGTCGACATGGACTGTTTTGTGCGTGCTTTGGGTGTTTATAAATTCAGCACCCAAGATATCGAAGTGGTGGGCGCCTGCAAAGAATGCATCAGAGTAGGCGGCCTTTTTGGGGGATGCAGATTGGGTATGAGGAAGGGGACGGTCTTTTGGTGAGTAGTCGATATCTTGGTCGGCTTGATGATAAGGGGAAAGAGCAGAAGGGGGAGTGGACATTGTAAGTTGGGAATTTTGGGACAAGCTCGGCGGTGGGGGTCAGATGTTTTATAGTATTCGATTTCTTTCAAGTCCCTTCTATGCCACTAAAATTTATGATAGGAAACAATAAGTTTCCAATTGTCCTTGATTAGGGAAAAATAGAAATTAACAATTGGCAGACTGCCGTTGGAACCAGGAGGCCTTTGACGAGAGCTTGTGGCTCCAGTTGTGGCACAACGAGTACTTAATTGGGATAATATTACCAATGCACTGCAATGCTGGGACATCTTTCAATCTAACAAAGCGAGAAGAGTGACGAGCAAACAGTCAGATTATTGAATCGGCATCCTATCTTTTAGAGGTGGCGTAACTTCCACGATTGAATGAGCGAATGTCGAAGGCTCGAAAGGAGGCGCCGGGCAAAATTTATGAGTTGCTGTAGAACACGTACAATGTATTTTTTATATATAAGCATAACACCAGCACCCAGGGATAGTGATAAGAGCCGAGTACATCACAACACGAACACTAAATATCCAAATTACAGATAATAGATAGGGAATGGATACACGCATACTTATCATCAACTCAATATAACACATAGATAGTTCTCTTCCTCCTCGTCCCGCCACAAGAGTATGAATTCGAGGTCGACCTGTGGAATGAATGACTCCGGAGTTAAAATCATCATCAAGAATATTTCCGAAAAATGAACATGCAGTTTACATAGTGTGCCCAGTGGTATACGACCGCGAGGGCTGTTCCGGTCTCGGACTGAAACGCCCTGGTTCTGGTCCCTCCCTCGTTATCCACGGGCTTCCCGCTGCGTCCTCATACTCTTCAGGACTCATCACCTGGACATCATCATCCTCAACATCTTCAATTGTGACCCGCCTTGTTTGCCGCGGGGGCGCCCCGCTCCCAGCCCCGCGCTGTGCCGTCCAAAGGTTACTGGAGCCAGGGCCAGCACCAGTACCAGCGCCGGGCTCAGGACCGCTACCACTACCAGACATGGGCCTAAGCACTAAATTGGGGACCGAATCACCGCGGAATGGGTTGTATCTTGATACTGTCGGTCGATTGGAAGGATAATTGTCACCGGAAATAGAGTCCGGACCCAGATTGGGACCGGGACCAGAAGGAGATCTAGGACTGTATGGCGGCTGCCTCTGCTCCTGCCAGTGTTGTTGTCGTTGGTCTTCTTCAGGAAGAGCGTACGACGCTGGCTCCTGCTGATAAGGCGCACCAGCCTCATCGTACGCCATCATCGGTTCTGATTCCATCTCTCGTCCGCTGGCACTTCTACTCGACCTTCTGGGAGCGAACGACTGGTCTTGGTAATACGGGGAATCGGACGTTGACCTCCGGTCTCGTTCTCTCTGGCGGGTGGCTTTGCGTGATCTGATCATCCTTGGCGGCTCCTCCTCCTCCTCCTCCTCCTCCTCCTCCTCCTCCTCGTCATCTTGCCAGCGAGAGAAGCCTGGGCCGGGGCCGTATCGACCACGACCTCGACCTCGTTGAGCAAACATTGGATTGCGGTTGAATGAAGAGAAGAATGAATCTTCGTCTTCCTCGTAGTAGTTGTCTTCGAGGAATTGATGGTGTTGGCCTCTGCCTCTGCCGCCGCGTCCGGAAACTACAGCAAATCAGGCAACGGATCGGGAGAGGACGGGCGGTGGAATTCAAACGTACATGATGCGGGATCATTATTTCTGACGGCAAAATTTTGGGAATGTAATCGTCGATTATCATCTAGTTAGAAATATACGACAGTTGATAGTGTCAATCAAAAAAAAAAAAAAAAAAAGTCGAATAAATACATACTATAATTGCCCTGAAAGTTATTCGTATAATGAGTAGATCCACGATAGTCGCTATTAGTGGTGTTGTTGAAATTGCTCCTGCATGAATTATCATTGTGGATGGTTTCGTGCATGGTTTGGATGGATGAGAATCGGCCGTCCTGGACAGTGAAATGGTGGGCGCCTGAGAGGGTGCCAGAGTGCGTAGTGGGGGGTGCGGAAGAGTAATGGCGAGGGTAAGAGTCTCTTGGTGAGTAGTTGCCACCTGGATAGTTTTGAGAGGGGGGAGGAGGAGGGGGAGGGGGAGTGGACATTGTGGATGTTAGTGGGGAAACAAAGGCTTCAATCGGCACCAACTTTAGTCTTGACAGTCAATCAATCAGAAAGATGTTGAACTAAAAGTTGATTGGATCCTCGAGAAGCGCTGGTATCCAGTGACTGACGAGCATAAACCTGGCAACGCTAGCAGGAGGGATTTTTTTGTCCCAAAGACACCAGGAAGGATACATTGCACTTCCATGATTCATCTCGACTATAATTCGGGATTCAACTTCCTTGTGTGGCCACCTGGATGGAGCAGAACAAGCTCGATGAACTGTATGTCATACCGACGCGTCATGACTCGTTGTGCGCAGTTACCACCAAGTTACTCCCTGTCGCAATGACAGTGTTTCTTGAATTCGCAAAATTCTGGGTCGTCGACGCGTCAACTGTCAAAGGATTCCTTGGGGAATTCTTCAAATGGCCTCTAAGCAGCTGAGATAAATCCGGACTTGTCATAAAGCTCTCATTTTTTTTCGCCACCAGTCATTCTTGGCCGGCTTCCAGGACACATACAATTTGATTGATATACAACAACGCCCAGCGATGGCGGTAAAAATACAGTATAGCAGGAAGTTAAATATCGATACTAGAATATCCAGATTCCAGACGGTATATAGGGTATGTATACACGTATACTTCGCATCAGCTCATCAACGAATGCATATATGCACATATACCCAGCTTTTTTCATCCCCCAACCCCCATCTCGCCGCCAAAGTACAAATTCAAGATCGACCTGAAATGAATGAATGAATTCCGACATCATCAAGAATATCTTTAGAGTAGAAAAAAAAACGCACCATTCACCCAGTGGTATACGATCGATCCGGTCTCGGATTGAAACGTCCTGGTCCAGATCCCTCCCAAGGATTTCTCCTACCCTCCGCAGCTTCGTACTCTTCAGGACTCATCATCTCAACGTCCTCGTTTTCTTCAGGTATAACCCGCGGCGATGGCACTCCACGCGCAGTCCTGGGCTGTGCCGTCCAAGGGTTCCTGGAGCTAGGGCCAGCACCATTACTACGACCAGGACTTGGTCCGCTATCACCACCTGACATGGACCTAGATACTGGATTCGGGACAGAAGCAGCGCGGAATGGGTTGTGTCTTGATACCGTGGGTGCATTGGGAGTGTAGTTGTCACCTGAACCGAAACCGAAACTGGGACGAGGACTCGAAGGGGCACCAGCACTGTACGGCGGCTGACGCTGTTCCTGCCAGTGTTGTTGTTGTTCTTCTTCAGGATGAGAATACAACCGCTGAGGCGCACCGGCCTGACCGTACGTCGTTGATATCGGTTGTGGTCCCATACCTCGTCCGCTACTACTGCCTCTACTTGTTCTTCTGGAACCGGACGACTGGTTTTGAGAACGGGTAGAATCGAATGTTAACCCCCAGTCTTGCTCTCTCTGAGGAACGGCTTCGCGTGATCTGACCATCCTATCGTCGTCGTCCTCTCGCCAGCGAGAGACACCTGGACCGGTGTTAATTGGAGACTGGGTAGAAGAATCGAATGCCGGCCCCCAGTGTTGCTCTCTTTGAGGGACGGTTTCGCGTGATCTGATCATTCCACCGTTGTCGTCTCGTCGACGAGGAGGTCCTGCGGTGTTGATTCGACTGGGGTTGTGGTCATTGACTCCGGAGAATGGATTGTGATGGCCTTGACCTCCGCCGCCGTGTTCGGGAAAAACTAGTAGAATAAATTAGGTAGAGATAAGTGTTGGAAGGACGGAGTGCGAGTAGGGTAGCGAGAACGTACCTGCGGTGTAATTTTGGGATCTTGATTGACGATTATCATCTAGGTAGTAAGCATACGACAGTTGATAACAACAATCCAACAAAAAAGCGCAACAAAATACTAACTATAGTCGCCCTGGAAAGTATTCGTATAATGCGTTGATCCACGAAAATCTGTATTGCGGGTGTTATTAAAGTTGCTCATATGTGACCTATCGGTGGTATGGGTATTGTACGCATCGGCTGGGTCATTGAAGAAACTAGGATTCGTCATTTGAAAGCCGTGGGCGCCGGAGAAGGTGCCGGAGAAGTAGTTCACAGCGGGGGGTGCGGAATGGCGATGGCGAAGGGATGGGTGGTCTTCGTCACCCGGGTAGCCTTGAGAGGAGGGGGTATAAGGGGGAGTGGCCATTGTGGGTGGGGGGACAAAGGACAGAGCGAGGACAGATCAGGTGAAGATGAACATTAATATATGAGAGAAAAAATAGAGGCGTTAGCGCCTGAAGATAAAGCAACAAGCACTTTAACACCTTTATGCGCAATTAGGAACATAGTTCGTGATCTCCGAACCTACCGAGGCTCGAGGCTGTCCTGGGCAGACTCTCGGGAGCAATACCTACGTCAACTTGGACGCCCAGGATATCAAGTGGATAATGGTGGTAGGGAGTACGGGTTGCTTTAGTTGGGTAATCGGCGCCTTGGTAAGATTGAAGGGGGGGGAGAAACGGAAGGAGTGGAGGGAGTGAGGACGAGGCATTGAATCACAAGTATGATGGAATCAGATAAACACTGATATACGACAGCTCTCATATCCAAAAATTACCTTTCCCAACGATTGATGCTGCCTCCGCCGGGGTGATAGCGAAGTAGTCATCCCATTCGCTTTGCATATCAGATTCCAATTGTCAAGTTTTGCCACAGGTCTCCTGTTCAAACGTTCAATTTCGGATGACGCAGTCCTGGCTGAGGCTGAGTCGTATATCAAGTTCTCATTCTCCCTTTTTTTTCTGCGCGCGTCCAGTCATGGCCGCTTCAGCCTGGGGCGGAGCCGTGTATCTATCTACTTATATTATCCATCTATCTTAGTATCCATTTGATCAAACGCTCAGCAATTTCATGAAAACCCTACTTAAGTACTACTTTTTTTTTTTTTTTTGTTTTGCCGTTCTGAGCACACTAGGTTGTGTCGGCAATTCACCTGCAGCGACAGCAAGACTATCAACATCATGACTATGGCTATTGATCATACGAACGAGCTATCATGATATCGAATATCGATGGATTGGTGACAGTCCCGGAGGAGGCGTCGATGGGATGGATCCGTTGACGATCATGCGGATAACGGGACGGCGGCAGAGCATACTCTGAGCCTCTCTCTGAGAACCTTCATCAACCAAAAGCAGACTCGTAAACTGGTATAGATTGAGTAGCGAGTATAGAACGTACGTACATACACACATCGTGGTACATACATATAAGTATAGCAACAACAACGACAATAACACCCACCCCACTGGCAGCCCAGGGTGGCTAAGATCGTTAAGAGTATAGTACACCATACAATATATATCCAGATTCCAGACCATATATATGTTATGTCATATCATGCGAATCGCCAGCTCATTATGTTGCACAGTGCACAGTGCACACCCCGTCTATCTATCCATCCGCGTCCCCTTCCGCGTCCTTATCCTTTCCCCATACCTGTCCGCACCGCACTGCACCGCGCGGCATTGCAAATTTGATAACAAATTTAAGTACCAATACAAGATCGACCTGAATAAATGAAAACCCTCAT
Source organism: Collybiopsis luxurians FD-317 M1 (assembly GCA_000827265.1). Taxonomy (NCBI): domain Eukaryota; kingdom Fungi; phylum Basidiomycota; class Agaricomycetes; order Agaricales; family Omphalotaceae; genus Collybiopsis; species Collybiopsis luxurians. The sequence goes on along the minus strand of KN834781.1, from coordinate 263,177 downwards.
CAGATCAACGCTAACAGCAATAATATTTAAAAAAAAATTAAATCGACTTACATCACGACCTAGTCGTATACGACCTTGTAGGCGGTTCCGCTCTAGGAAAACGCCGCAACGTCGAAGGATGTTCCCTCTCTTCGTCCTCATCCCCTTCGCCCTCGCCCTCACCGTAACTGTAACCGTCACCGTCACTACCGGGACCCCTCATCTCAACATCCTCAACCTCCTGGATCGTCATCCCCCTCCGCGGTAGCTGCTGTGGGTGCGGCGGAACCGGGGATCCACGTCCAGCTCCAGTCCCGGCCCCAGCCCCAGTCCCAGCCCCGCGCGGTGCCGTCCAAGGGGTCCTGGAGTTGGGTCCGGGACCAGGGCTAGGACCAGCAGCAGGGGTGCCGGACATAGACCTGGACATTGGATTGGGGACTGAAGCGGCGCGGAACGGGTTAGTGTTTGCTCTTGGAGGTCCGGCAAGTCCGGTTGCTCGAGGGGAGGAGGTGAATGGGGTGAGGTAGGCGCCGGCGTCGTAGTCGTCACCCGAACTGGGACCAGGACCGGAACCGAAACCGGAGGAAGAACCAAGGCCGTACATCGGGCGACGCTGCTGTTGTCGTTGTCCCTGTCCCTGCCCACGTTCTCCGTCGTCTTGGTCTAGCTCGTACGCATACGATTTTGGTTCCTGCTGGTAAGGCGCAGCAGCCCGACTAGAAGATATGGGTTCGAGTTCTGGTTCTCGCTCGCTGTTGCTTCTGTTTGCTCTTCTAGGGGGAGGGAAGGCATCTTGGGTGTATAGGTCATCGAACCCGAGCCCTTGGTTGCGGTCGCGTTGACGAATAGCTTCGCGGGATTCGATCATTCGGGGTTCGTCGCTGTCGTCATCTCGCCAGCGAGAGAAATCTGGACCAGGACCGTATCGGACTCGATTTTGGCCACGGCCTCGTTGGGAGTACGTTGAGCCCCGGTTGTAGGAGTAGTATTCTTCATCGCCGTAATCATCGTAGTTGTCGTAGTAACCTCGGCCTCTTCCGCTGCGTCCGGAGGATACTAGTGTGAATTAAGAAAGTAGTGTGGGAGTGGAATCCAGTTAGGTGGTATGACGGGGATTAAGCTGGAAGGGGGACGTACATGCCATATTGTTGTATCCTAGTCTAGTGTTTTGTGATCGGTAGTTGCGGTTATCGCCTGCGATAATGGATAAGAGTCAAAATTGGAATGAAGATGATCGAAAAAAGACATACTGTAATCGCCCTGATAGTTGTTTGTATAGTGAGTCGATCCACGATAGTCGTCATTGCGAGTGTTACCGAAGTTGCTCCTGTATGAGTTGTCGTTGTGGATGGTTTTATGCATGGTTTGGGCGGATGAGAATTCGCCACCTTGGATATCGAAGTGGTGGGCGCCTGAGAAGAATGCGCCAGAGTAGACGGTGGTTGTTGGGGGAGCGGATCTAGTGTGAGGAGGGACTACAGGAGATTTTCCAGCGTCGTCGACGCTGGAGTTTGGGGCGAAAGGAGGACCGGACATTGTGAGTGAGGGTGTGGGATGAAGAAGAGAGACGACCTGGGGAGTGGATCTAATGGGGATCAGCTGAACTTTATTATAAGTGACAAACGATGGCAATTAAAGAAAAAGATTGGCGCCGTGAGTTACCCAAGTGGGGAACAAAGCAGTCAATCATGTACTCGTAAGTTCAGAGTTTATCGCTTTTTCTTACCAATGAACGCATAGAAAGGTGTTGATAGAAAAGGTCTTTGGAATTTGAGTGCACCGCCCTGCTGCGATGCAGTGTTCACAACTTTCCGCAGAAAGAAACTTCATCGACAGGCAGAAGACAGATTCCAGAAGAGCACAGCAATGTGGCGCAGCGCCGGAAGCCGAGATGTCCGGGGAAATTCTGGAGAAAAGTGACCTATGCCTCCGGACGGGCCGGATAATGCCGAAGCCGGGACCCAGATCATGATTTCAACCTTTCACCGCGACTGCCTCCAATAACGTGATAATCTATGAAAGCCTTTGGGCTTTGTTTGTCCTTTGGTTCTCTCTTTCTGACCTTGGCCCCGTTCCGTCGTCAACTCGGGGCCAGTGTACCCAAAATCCTGACGATCAGGCACGGTCAAACGCTCAACGTCACCTACTAGAAGCTAGGTCGAACAGAATGCTTCTACGAAAACCAACTCATGCTGGTGGTGGTTCACCAACTTCTTCAATCTCTCTGAAATAGAAGGAAACGCATGGATCAGTGGAAACCACGAAACCTCAGGAACTTATGGAACCTATGCAGAGGACACATCCTAAAGCCACAATTTCGGACCTCCAGCTCCCTAAGACAGTTTTCGAACGTAGTAAATGCTCTAGTCATCCGTTGGTCTACCTCAAATGTTTGATCATGAATGCTGCTTTGAAAATTGCGACACCAATAGCATCTGACTCAAAGAGCTTAACTACCCCAGCACAGGTCCGTGGACGTTTCAATACCTCATTCTGAATGTGAAATACTCTACGAGAATGAATAGAGTCATTGAAGCTTGCTCCCGCGATCTCATGACGACGACTGTCCAAGATTTGAGGGATGCGAATCCACTTATTGAATACACAGGCTGTGAACGACAGAGCCCAGCTCGGAATGCTGAGAGACTTTTCATGCGGTGGCCCGCTGCGATCAGCTATGTGAAACAGTTCTTTCCTTCTTTTTTGAATACATTTCTAATTTTCGCCTTCCTCTCAGGTTGCTCACTACGATCATACACTCAGGATAAATGCTCTTGGATGAAACACAAAAAATTCTTGAGTCTGAGCGCTCTGTTGGCATTAATCTTTTACAATGCGCATACTGCCACGAGCCGCTCACAAAGTCGATTGTGGCACTAGGGAACCATTTCAAGTTCACGAGAGTGTGAAAGCTGTTCCGTTAAATGAAATCCTAATACCGATAATCCGACTCTGTGCCAGTCACAGTGATATTTTTGGTGAACATGAACTTGGCCCATCTCGCCTTACGTCCAAGCGCATTGGTATTGGTATTGGAATCCTACTTGCTCCTTACGTGGCTTGGGGCACTCGAATTTCGGCACAAGGCCGCCCGGCAAGTTTCTCTGTAGTTGATTCTACATTGGTGTTCTTCGGTATGACATGACATTCTGGACTTTTGTCTTCATTCAGCATGTACTCTCAGTGGTATCGATGCCCTATATAAATCAGCTGTACCTATTTTCGAATGTATAGGTCTCGACTGGCTCCTCGGATCGCTGGTACTTTTCTCTATTCTGTCATCGTTTGTTGGTCGTTTACATTTATGTATGTAGTGTGGGATTTTGAGGCTTATATATAGTCCAAAGCGTTCTGATTTCGGAGTGGACACACATTTTTCGTGATTGACCTCTAGATTTGGTGTAGGTGACAGTCATAGGGAGCACTATGTTTTGACTTAAACAAGGAGTCGGAGTCGTACCGTCCGACTCCTTAGAACCCCGAGACTTCGAAAGCACTGCTCCGCTGCGGTGCATGGCAGCTTGTTAAAAAATCTTTCATTGTCAGAAGGCAGAAGATAGAAGAGAATGTACGGTAATACAGTGACAGGAAGTGCTAGGATAAAAGATAGTGAAACAGGATTGGCTACGAGTTATGTTAATCATATATAATACATACAAGGTGAGGGAATACAAGAGAAGGTGACGCACACAACGCGTATCCATAACAAGCGGGGAACGGCCGGACCATGGAGCAAACCTCGGGAGAGCACTTGCTAAACACATACGACTTCGGGCTTATGACCCTTCAACCTCTCCCATCACAACATCCTCATCCTCATTCCCATTCTCATTCTCATTCTCATCTTCTCTGAACCTATCCTGCTCTGTCCACGGCGGCAGATGCTGCTGCATTTGCGTCTGCCACTGGAGTCCTTCTTTAAGATACACTTCTGGTTCTAGGTGATGATGATAAATGCCAGCCGGACCCTGGTCCAACAGATGCTGCTCAGGGAAGCTAGTCGATTCGTACTTTGGAGGGGGGGCATATGGCTCTAAACCTCGTAGTTCACGCATTGCAGGGTTTAGGGAGGGTGAGGGTAATGTAGCGAACCTAATGTCGTAATATTTTTGATATTGTTAATTGTTATCTACGATAGTCACAATCAAAAAAAAAAAAGGACTTGAAAAACTGAGAGATAATTCATAAATACTTACAACTATTGCCACTTGCATGAGGTGTGGATGCACGACGGCGGGTGTTGTCGGGCTCGTATAGCACTGTTTGGCCCGCCAGGAATTGACTACTCGAGATGTCAGGGTTGGAGCCGTGTGACAGCGATATACCCTTATAATGATGGTTGACAACGGAGGCAGGTGTTGAATTGTGACGGAGTGGCGGAGGGAGTGGATGACCAGTGGGTGCCACAAGTTCGCCAGCTGCGAAGGAACTATCCTTGATTTTGCCACTGGAAGCTACGAAGGTTGCAGCAGTGTAAGAGTCAGTGGCAGGAGGTCCGTTCTGAGGATGAGAAGAGGGCATGGTGGATGAAAGCAAAAGAGGATTCAAGAAAACTTACACTAAATATACTTACCAGTCCCATGGCCTGAGATTTGGAGGGGTCAGCCGCGAAGTCGGCGCTTGTCAGCAAACCGTTTTCCAACCCAGAATCAATTTATTTTGCTACAAATTTCAACTCAACTGAATGTAAAAATGAGTCGGAAAATGGTTTGCTGACAAACTCTAATACGTCATATTTTTAAAAAATCGGAAGGGATTCAGGTCCGATATCGATGCCGAAATCCATGGAAAACGATACGAAGTGGATTGAATTGGACATTGCCCGGCTCCTTCGCTTTGCAGAGAACGTTGTTTAGCGTTATGGCTCACCTGTGCGGAGTGAGCCCCTGCGACAGATATTGTGCACAATTTGACTGGTGCTACCAAATGATTGTTTGTGCACAATCCTTTGGTCGCACCAGTCGAGGCCATCCTAAAATAGATAAGATTAGATGTAACTACCCTAAACCCTAACCTTCCGCGCTTCGCGCGAGCACCTTGCGGGTGCGCCTAACCCCTAACCCTAACCCTAACCCTCTAACCACCTACCCGACCCTCCGATAGAGCCATTTATTGGCAATGTTGCAGACAGTTCCCATATGTTAGGGCTAGCAGAGCTAGCCCTAACAGGAACTGCCTGCAACACTGCTTGATCTTAAGTGGTCACTGGTAGTTACCAAAGGATTGTTCACAAACATTTATTTGGTAGCACCAAAGATTGTGAACAATAACAGTGGCATTGTGTAGCGGAGTTGTCAAGCTCTGTGGAGGTTGATCCAGACTCAGCCCCTCAAGCAGATATCTTGGTGCATCAAGCACGAAATCTTGAACAACCTGCTTTCTGGGCCATGGGAGAGGCACTGTGCACTGGAGAAGCCGTTAATTGAAGTGCCCACCCTCGAGTCCAGTTAAATGTTTCCTTATCACTCGGAAGATGGCAATTGTTTCTGACAATTCAGGTACTTGCATTTGATACTTTGACTTATGACAAATGGCATTCCACAAAAGGGCACAAGAAGGAGCCTTTGCTCGGGCCATAAATTTCCTCCTTGTATCGTCAGCAAGACGAAGGGCCCCCAAACCGCACGCCGCAGACTGTGCAGACGCGGAGTTGAGCTCCTGTGCTAAAATGCAAAGTAAATTTCGGATGTCAATGTTCAGCAAAGCGATATGCGTATTCAGAGCCGAAATGTGATTAAACTTCATTTCGCATCCATGCTAGGTACATAACTGAGACCTGATTGAAGTTGAAATTGGTTTTATGCCGTCAAAGATAGGAATGACTTTGGATTACTTTGCACGGCTGTGCGTTGGAAAGTGGCTAGGAATTCCGTAATCACAACCACAGGCGAATTACTCTACTTCGAGCTTGTTCCTCAGCACTTGTCGGCCCCTTTCTGCATCATGAGGACTACTAACCTGGTATGATGACACCGCTTTCGACCTGTGCTCACGCGTAAACTGCAGGATGGGATGCTCAGGTTAGTGAGAAGCGCAGTCTGCTCAGTCATCCCGTAATCAAGATTAAGTTCAATTAATTTCCCTGCCAAAAGCTCAGGAAATCAAATCGTAGTGTATCGACCCCCTTTGCTACTTAACTTTGAAAGACAAACTTGTCAATTTCGGCTCATAGAAAAACTGGTTCAGTTTTGATTTTTTATTGCTCAATACTCAAATTGACCAGTTGGTTATGCGTACGAATTTCCTTTTTCAATTTCGGAAATAATTCATTGAGCCTGCTCGAGTCCCCTCAACTCGGGCTCAAAAAAATCTGGGAGCTCCGAATATACTGAATATACAGCACGGCACCATTTTACGGACAGATTTGCTGAATTGATTGAATAGGAATCGTGTTTCCATTTCAGTACCTTATATTACGCAGAAAATGCACCACAGGTCGAGTAAAAAAACTTAGAATAAGAATTTTTCAGGTAGCTGGAAGCATGTATAGAATGAGCTCTGAACTGGTGCTGAAGCCAATTAGGGCATGGAACGCTCTTGAACTCCGACCTTTTTTTTTTCTCCTTTTTTTTTTCTCCTTTTTTGGAATTTTCCTTTTTGATTCATTTTCAAGACAAAGCTAATATGTATCGCTTTTACTGACAGGCAGAAGGCATCAAGAGTACAGCACTGTGGCACAGTGCCAAGTGGCAGAGCCAGGGGAAAATCCGGAGAAAAACGTGACCCATACCTCCGTACGGGCCGGAACGCACGTTTAGGCGGTATCATGATTTCAACCTTTGACCGCGACTACCTCTTATAACGTGCTCCGCTGACCATATTCCATAAAAGCCTTTGGGCTTTGTTTGTCCTTTGGTTTTTCTCTTTCTGGCCTTGGCCCCGTTCCGTCGTCGACCTGGGACCAGTGCACCAAAAATCCTGACGATCAGGCACGGTCAAACGTTCAACGTTATCTACAGTGCTAGAAGCTAGGTTGAACAGAATGCTTCTACGAAAGCCAACCCATGCTGGTGGTGGTTCACCAACTCCTTCAACCTCTCGCTTCTTTACTGAAATAGAAGGAAACGTATCCTCGTCTTCTTCAATCTCTCCCCCACCCGTTCCCGTCAGCCCCCAGAGCAAAACTCATGCCTTCTTCTCCTCGCCCTTTTCCATGACTCCCCCCAGTCCTCCTTTACCCCCGAAGAAACCCAAAATAGTCGAGGAAACAGGCTCTTCCGCGTCCATCGCGAACAAATATGTCAAAGACGGGGAAAGGTATTCATTTACCCAATCTACTCTGTGCACAATTTCACCCCATTTCCTCTAGGCCTGCACCTCCCAGATCCCTAACAGCCGATTTCTTCTCCACCAAATCCTCTCTCTCACCTCCTAAACCTCCCCCTCCTCCAAACAGGCGAAACTTTCTCAACTTGGACCTCAACCAAGATATCGCGCATTTGAGCCCATTAACACTAGCAGGCGCCTTTGCTTCTACTCCTACACCTACCGAAATCAGAGAGGAGTTTATCTCTGACGAATCCGAATCCACCAAATCTGATTCCGAATCAGGAACACTGGGCCAGAGTAACGGCCCATCCTCGCCCGAAGTTCTCAGTGAACCCACCCCAAAACCTCCCTCGCTCGTATTCAATCCTGCCCGAGCCGCTGCCCCATCTAACCCTTTTGATACCCTACCTTCCGCATCCAGTATCGCCAGTTTAGGAACTGAGCCGGATGCAGAAGTCCTCTCCACGTCACCTTCCCCTTCGTTATTCTCACACCTGTCCCTGCCCGTTGGGGGTTTAGGTCAACCGTTATCCTTATCGATTTACCCTTCCAGGCCTACCTCGTCGCATTCTTTTCATGCATCGCAGGCTGCTCAAGATATGAGCGCGACTATGACGAAAGTGGCTCCACATGAATCTGAACTCAGTCTCTTGCATCCTGCAGCGGCCGAGGAAGAGTTGGCCCCCGGGATGATTATCCGTTCATTTTTGCCTTCTCACCGGGGTGCTGACAGGAAGTATGCAAACGATCATACGCATACGTCCGGGGTAACCCACCCTCCGACCGGTCCTTCCAATATCTCTACCAATGCCAATACTAATACCACCGCGGTTTCCAATTCCAACACGGCTTCTCCCGTCCCTGTTCCCGTTACGTTAAGACTTAACCGACCCCTTGGCCAAGGAACGTTTTCCTCTGTCTGGTTGGCGGAGGATTTGTCTCCGACGTCGTTGTTGTTGAGGTCGAGGAAGAGTTTGAAGGATATGAAGAGGAAGAGTACGATGGATTTGAAAATAAAGGGACGTAAGGAGTCGAGTTTGAAAGCTGCTGGTGAAGGAGAGGCGGATGTAGAGGTTGAGGCTGGGAGGGGAGATGGGAGTGGGAATGGAAAGTTGAAATCAAAGTCGTCGTTGAGTTCTACGTCGAGCTTGATGAGGAGGCTTAGAGGGGGGGTGAGTGGGACGAGGCCGGGGGGGCTTGGGGCGTCTGTTGTTTCATTGAGTGTTACCCAGCCCAGTGGTGGTGGTGGTGGGATGGTTGTGGCTATGGGGAGGAATGGGACGCTTATGCCTTTGCCCTCACCTTCGTCGATGGCGACGACGTTTGATGCGGCAAGTCCACCTGGTCCTGGAGCTGGGTTACCTTTACCGCCCTCGCTTATACCGGGGAACAGGACCTCTTCTTCTCCGTCTGTTGTGTCGTCTAGTACGTTGGGGTTGGCATTACCTGCGAATCATCATCAGCATTCGGGGTATTCGAACCATCCGATAGATGTCGATACGGACGAAAGAGGACAGGAGATTGTGCTTTTCGGGAATGCGAATGGGAGTGGGAGTGGGTACAACTCGCAATCGCAATCGCAACCACAATCTCCTCCTCCCCCTTCGATTATATCGCTTTCCCCGCCGATGTCGCCCAACTTTTACGGGAGTGATAATCTACCGGTGTATGGTTTGGGTTTGGGTTTGGATGTGGTTAATGATGGGGGAGGGAGCTCGGTTTCGAGGGCGAGTAGTGTTTCGTGGAAGTCGTCTGCGTCTGCTTCGGGATCGGGGTCGGATGATGGGCATGATGGGCACTATGCGGGGGCAGAAGATGGTGTACAGAGGAATGGATCGACGAGGTCGACGTTGAGTACGCGTAGTGATCACGGTTCCAGCTTCGGCTATGGCAATAGCTACGAAGAATCCGTTATTTCTCGTTCGAGCTCGACAAAGTCGAGTGTATCTGTGAGCGCGCAAAAGGGGAGGAAGAGGAGGGACGGGTCAAAGATTCGCACGAGGCTTGTTGCGGTGAAGCTTACGTCTAGGGGTGTGATTGAGGAGAGGGAGAGGGAGAAGGGTTTGGGGAGGGCGTTGGGGAGGAGGGAGAAGATGGAGGCGGAGGAGAGGGTTAGGGAGAGGGATCGGACGAGGGTTAGTTTTGTCAGGGAGGTTGAGGTGTTGAAGGTGAGTTGGAGAGTTTTGAGTTTTGAGATTGACATTTGCCGTGCTTTTTTACTCTTTTACTCTGTCCCCCCCTGGTGTACGGTACTGTGCTCTGCGGCCCTAGACCTTTTTTGTCCTCGTCTCGCTTGGGCGCTGTGAGCCGTGATTATGGCGTTGTGTGCTATTGAGCGCTTGAGCGGCGTCCCTTTTTTTTCATTCATTGATTTTCATTGATTCAAAGTTTAACGTTTAACGAAAACGTATTCCGGTGCTGATTAGGCGTTTCTCGCCCTCTTTTTTTACGTTTTTGGTTCTGGTTTTTGGGTTTTGACAATCGACATTGCATCGAGATTGACATGAACACTAATATTCGTCATCTTTACAGCATATTTCTCATCCGAATATTACACCGCTTCTCTCGCATCTCACTACGCGGACGCATCACCTGCTGGTCTTGCCTTATTTACCAGGCGGTGATTTGTTGGGTTTGGTTAATGATGATTCAAAGTGGGGAAGTCTTGGTGAGTTTCTTTATTGTGCTGTGTTGTATTACGCGGGATGTATACTCATTGATGGTTGTAGGTGAAAGTACTCTACGAAGGATATTTACAGAGTTGTGTAAGGCTGTAGGATGGATGCATGGTGTTGGACTGGTTCATAGAGATATTAAATTGGAGAGTGAGTGGTGTGAATTCGATCTTGCGGCGGGAAGGCTGATTTGATATTTGACTGGTAGATATACTTTTGACCGTAGATCTAGGCCCAGCATCAGCGCCTCCACCGACGACGACGGATGGTGTGCTCACTGAAGGGATGATGACAACGTCGTCGCCTACGAGTTACTCGTTTACGAGCTCGCCTTCGCCTTCGCCCTCATCGTCTGCTTTTGATCCGTCGATCCATTCACCCCCACCATCATCGTCCCTGTCGTCGTTTCCGTCCAGCACGACCAACACTACGCTCCCTACCCCTCCGCAACCGCTCATCAAACTCACCGATTTCGGCCTATCGAGGTTCATCGATCCTGCTCGTCCGCTGTTGACGACGAGATGTGGAAGCGAGGCGTACGCTGCTCCGGAGCTTGTTATTGGTGGGGGGAGGGCGGGGGTTGCTAGTAGTAGTGCGAAGTCGAGGTGGTTTAGGGAGGATAGGGAGGCTGGACATGATGTATCTGAGGGTGGGGGTGGGGCGGGGGGTGCGGGGGGGTACGATGCGAGGGAGACGGATGCGTGGGCTTGTGGGGTTGTTTTGTATACGCTTGTTGCGAGGAGTTTGCCGTTTGGGGAGGGGCCTGGAGAGGTTTTGGGTGCGGGGAAGATTTCGGGGGAGGGTGGGGAAGGGAGGGCGTTTAGTCCTATGGAGAGAAAGCAGTGGTTGATGAGGATTGCGAGAGGGGAGTGGTATTGGCCCGAGTCGGAACAGGAGTTGGAGCGTGATTCGTCTTCGTCTTCGATAGATGCGATGGGTTTGGAACTTGAACTTCGAGGACCTGGGCTTGTTCGCTGTGCTGGTGCGAAGCGGGTGGTGCAAAAGCTGCTTGTGAGGGATCCGAATAGGAGGGAGAGGATTAAGGATTTGTGGGATGATGAATGGGTTGGTGGGGTTGTGCAGGATTTGATGGGTGGTAGTCATGTTGGGGTTGAGGGGTTGCCTTTGGGTTCTGACGCTGCTGCGTATTCGTCTTTCATGCCTCGGTTGTATGAGCCTGGTTCGGGTTCGGGTTTCGATTCTTCGGGGGCAGAACGTCTTCCGTCGGGTCTTCCTGAGTCTGCGTCGTCGACTTCTGATTCGTTGTCTGCTTTGGGTTTGGGTTTGGGTTTGGGTTTGGCGTCGACGGCGTTTAGTAGGGGTGGTACGATCCCGGTTTTCGGGTTTGGGGCCGAGAGTAATGCAAAGGATGGTAGTGGAGCAGGGGCTTTTCCCTCTTCTTCGTCAACCTCGTCTTACGAGGATGACAGGGATGAACCGTTCGATAATGACCGAAGAGAAAATGGAAATGGCGAGGATCCTGAGAGTCTGACGGAGGATGACATTGACGACGAGGAAGAAGATGGGGAGGGGTGGTTGGTGGACAAGGATGGGATCAATAACATTGCGAGATCAGAGGTGCCTAGATAGCATCCACTTGAGCTGCGAGGTTTTTATATGTGGGTGAGTGTCTTTTTTTGGACTTGGAGTGGGGTTTGTTTTGGGATTGACTGGTTGATTTGATAGAGCTGAGCTTTTGTTTTATTTTTAGGTTTTGGTTTACTGGTGTATATTTTGGTCGCGACTCGTTTCGTGTGCTGAATGTGCTGAAAGATGAACCCGACTCGGCAAGGCCTCTGGAAAGTCTTTTCTATCCTTATTCTATATTTCGCTTTGTTTTGTGTAATTGTTTCCTCTCCACTCCCACTCTCCCTGCACGCGTAGTTGTAGTTGTTGTTGGTTTCTTTCCTTTTTTGTAGGAGTTGTTCAATGTTTCACGTTTACTCTTTACATTATACATTACACATACATCCATACGTACAGTACATATGCATGCATTATACTCGAGTATATATACAGAAACGTACATGTCGTTAAAGTAAAGATAAGTACTGGCTAGATTCTAACCGCACCGCTTGGTCTCGTGTTTACTGTATTTCTTCTGTTTGTCTATGTCTATTACATCCATCTATCTACAGGTATCTATCCATCTATTCGCTCATCCATCCCATTTTTGTTTCTTGATATTGGTTTTTGGGTTTTTCTACAGTATATAATTCGTATTTGGGCTTTTGTCGCGGCAGATTCATTCATGTAAATGGTATTTTTCTACGCGCCTTTGAAGGTCGTGCGACGCGAATTGCGCGATGATGTGACATGCGCGTGACTTGAGGGTCAGCCCGGCTGTGCTGTCGACCACAACGGTCTCCTCCCTGTTTCTCGGTTCCAGGGACCTTCTGTATGTTCTACCCTCGTACTGGACTAGTACGCTTTCCACGCTCGCTATGTTCATATTTCCTGTGGAGTCTGGACTGTTTCAACACTCCGACAGCATGTGAATCACAGTGGTGGCCCGGCAGATTCGTGGAAATTATCGTCAAAGAACTCGGTCCAAATCACTCATACGTCTCGAGTCAAGTTGACGCGCGATTTTGAACCAACCAACAAAGCACAGATTGTGACGAAGGATATCTGTCTGGTGAAGAAAAGTATCCGTGCAAGGTGACGCGCATTGGTTACTTTGAGTCCATTCTGGACTGCTAGTGGATCTTCAGCTGATGATTTCCCTGATTTAAACCGACCACGCTCGTCGCTGTTCAGTTATGTGCCCAATTCCCAATCAATCATTTAGCACGCTTTCCACGCTCGCTGCTTCTATCCTGTGGACTAATTCAACGCTTGGCTTGGCCAGCATGTGAACAAAGCTGTTGAAAGTGTGGGGGAGATCATCATCGAATACGGGTTTGAATTCAGTCGTATGCTCTAGTCAAGTTGACACACGATCTTGAGCCAGCCAACAAAGGGTAGAATGTGGCAGGTCAAAAGAAATATCCGTGCAAGACGTACGTACGCCGCTTGCAATCCATTCCAGACTGTCAGTGGATCCCGGCTGATGATTTCCTCAATACAAGCTGATTCATGCGTCGAAGTCCAGAGCTTCGTATGGATATTCTTCGAACCATGACACTTTTTTTTATCCATATATTTCTCTTGCTCTTTCTGACTGATACTAGTTGTAGCTATGCATCCGCGTGTTACATGTCGGTCAACAAGTCGCGAAGCTGAATGAATCTATCACCTCTGCGGGTGCACACTCGGACAGATCACACTCGTACAAATTCAAACATTCAATGAAGCATTGGTTTCACAATGACACCCCTCTTGTCCTGCTCCTGCAGCCATACTTACCGTATACGTCACGACAATTAATATGTCGAAGTCGGAAACGTTTCCCATTCGACAGGAACGGACCTGAATGGTTGCAATCTGGTACCCTGCGATTTCCTCAACATCCCGAATTGTCCAGAAATGTGTAAGTATGCCGCGACGCAAGCATACAGTCTCGGAACGCCTTTCCTATCGTGCTACCGGGCTTCATTGCTATCTATAGCTACCCCAAGGAACCATCTGGTCTGAGTTTTTAGGTTTATCTGGAATGACATGCTTATAATAGCGCATCATTCTGCGGCACCCCTAGCGGGAGATGGATGTCGCCAGAAACGGCTGTTAGAACTCCTGCACATACTCAAGATGCACGATCATCGATGACTTCGGAGACATATACTTCTAGGCTGACTAGCAACTAGTCAAAAACTTTGGTCGTTATCTTAACAGAACTTCGGACTAATGCCGTGGGACTTACGGGGGGTATTTCTCAGCGTTAAATGCTCTCGCATCTCCTGCTGCGGTCGCTGAATGTATAAATGGATCTATGCACCAAAAATGTCGTGGTCTCGCTCACAAAGCTGTGAAATGTAAATCTAGGTGCCAGCGCAGTGGTCCGACGCGAACGCCAAGGGAATAGATCCTCGATTGAATGCAACAAATCGTATGCGTTGCTGCTTCGACGAATATATTATAGGGTTTCTTTCCCTCCCCTGCTTATTGGTCAGATATTTGAAGGCCGAAATAAGCTATCAGAATGGTGAATGCTATTCTTTGATACTTATCGATTACTGAAAAGGGTACTGTTTTCTCAGGACATGTACTGACTGTTGCGCGCTTGCACATTCATCCGCGATTCCAGAGAATGGACAAGGCACCAGCTGGCACCAGTTTGAATGGAGGTCCTTTTTTAACTGGCGTGGGACCTCATGCTCAGCTAGCTCGATTTGCATTGTTACACCGAATAGTCTCGAATGGCACAGACAGTATTCAGCCCGCCCCTGCGCTAGTAGATGTTTGCTTTGATTGCGTGAGAAAGTGGCGGAGGAGATAATTTTCGTTTACTTTCTCGAGCGACCATTCTCCGAACAAGCTTTCTGTCTTTCCGGCCTGGTCGACTGGTATCCAACGAGCGAAACAACCAAACAAGACCGCATATTTCTCTCCGGACTGCCATGCGGGATTCCCGACTTCCGACTTAACACCGGCTGCCAAATTGAAAATGGTACGGAGCTGGACACTCCAAGTGTATACCAAAGTGACCATGTGCTTCCTCGGATTCCTTGTTGCCTTCCTAATTATAGTTTTCAATCAGAGGCTTATCGGGCATCTGTGAACCGTCAAAAGCCGAGGCGTATTAAAGAACCTTACCCAGCCGGCAACCGTTCTTCCCTGTGTGAACGCCCTTTCTTCCCCGTCTTCCAAGCTCAACGATGTCGGAGAAAATCATCAGCGACGAAAAGTCTAGCGGAGGAGGTTCTAACCATGAAATTGTCCCTGATCTCAAGCAGGATTCAGTTCAGAGTAAGTTTTTTAGTGCTTCTTTTTTGCTCGAGGATAATAAGACATCATACTCAGTCATCGAGAAACCTACTCTGAGGGACTATCTCATATTCGCGTCTGTATCTCGCGCAAATGAAGCGAAGCCTGATGCACCGCCAATGTTTGTAATATTCCATTGAAATCATTTGTTTGAATACTCAACAGCTCGTATATAGCGAAATTGCACACGCTAGGAAAACCGAATACGAACGGGAACTTGATCAAGCCCGTCGAGCCCTCCGAACGGCAACCTGGGTTTCCGTCTTCTATCTCATTACTACGGATATCCTTGGGCCTTTCAACGCGCCCTTTGCTTTTTCCCAGGTCGGTTATGTTCCAGGTGCTGTCCT
Source organism: Collybiopsis luxurians FD-317 M1 (assembly GCA_000827265.1). Lineage (NCBI taxonomy): Eukaryota > Fungi > Basidiomycota > Agaricomycetes > Agaricales > Omphalotaceae > Collybiopsis > Collybiopsis luxurians. Next base: position 248,038 of record KN834781.1, on the reverse strand, counting down.
ATATGTAGTCAGTGCGTATCGAACAATTTTTGTCACTTGATTTATGATGCTGACTGTGAGTGCACTGATAGTGGGTGGCGTTGCTTGTTTCACAGGGCTTCAGCTGTGGAGACTCTTTTGTAGATTGGACTCGCACGAGTTTCCAATCAAGACGTACGGCGATTTGGCAGAGCGTTGCTTGGGAAAAGAATTTAAACATCTTTGCACGGCATTACAATCCCTGCAACTGATTATCAACGTCGGTGACTTATCCTTTTTGAGAGGTAGATTCTTTATCTGACTATTCGTCCCTTTCTGCAGGTTGGTGTCATCTGTCTTTCCAACGGGCAATCGCTCGAACAACTTGCCGCGAATCACGATTTCTGCTTCTCCATCGAAGTATTGATCTGGGCTCTCGTCGGCATGTTCCTCGGTCAGATCCGATCGTTGCAGAAATATGGATTTTTCGCAAACTCGTAAGGTTATACCAAACTCACATGCTTGCCTTACTCACGAATAACCGGTTGATAGGGCTGTATGGCTTAACTTGACGATCATCTTTACTTCCATGGGTTTCGTTGCCCATTCGCCTCCGAACTTTGCGGCGGCAAAGGCGGCCTTCGGTCTCGACCCGGCACCTGTCCAGACCGCAAAGTTTACAACGTTGCCTCTTTTCGATAAGGTGTGTCTGGATTGTGAATCTGTTGTCTTCAAAAGAAAATCCTGACATGAGATCTTACGCTAGGTTAACGGTATCATGCAAATGTAAGCCTTTGACTGATGCACTGGTGGAAGTACCATGCTCACATGTTGCCTTTAGGGTAATTCCCCCTTTCGCATTCTCTCTCCCTACCCCAAGTTATGGCCATGACATTCACGCAAATTTGCACCTTTTGGAAGAGAATACAAGCTTACATGCCTTTTTGAATCCTTTCAGGTGTTCGCATATGGCGGGGCTATGATCTTCCCCGAATTTTTGGCCGAGATGAGGAGGCCCATGGACTTTTGGAAAGGAATGGTACGTCGATCTGAGACTGATTACCTACTTATCAATAACGTACAATCTCTAGGTCTGCGCTCAAATGCTGATCTGCACTGCGTACTTGCTCTACGGCCTCTTCGTCTACTCCTTCCAAGGGCAATTCACACTCCCCCTGGCTTACCAAGGTGTCAGCAAGCAATCCTGGCAGGACGTCGGCAACGTTCTTGCTTTGATCACCGGTATCATTGCCGCTGGATTGTATGGTAACATTGGAATCAGTTGAGTTCTCTCCCGAATGATTTTGATTGTCAAGATGGGTTCTCTTATACTCGGAACTTTATTTGAACAGAGGTTGCTTACTACAGTATCATCGAAGGCTGGTTCAAAGGACCGCCTCTTGTTAGCCGACGTGGGCGCTTCATCTGGACTTGTAAGAGTGTTATTTTTATGTATGCAATGACCTTGTTAACATACGCTCCTCCAGTTATGGTTATCTTATACTGGGCCCTTGGTAAGTCGCGAATGAAAAAGATTTGCAACCGGCATTCACGAGTGCTTATCACGTATTACAAATCCAGCTTTCATCGTCGGTTCGGCCATTCCACAAGTTGCATCAGTATCCGGTATTGTCGCGGCCATCTGCATCATGCAATTCTCGTACAGCTTCCCTCCTCTGCTGATGCTTGGGTACAAGATGAAAGTTGCCGCGGCTGGTTTGACTGAGGAGGATAAGCTCGCGTTCGGGGAGGTGATTGACCCGAGCACGCCCTCGAAGGATCCCGGCGACACATGGAGGGATTGGTCCCGGTGGAGACGAGGATTCTTTACTGGGAACTGGTTGATGAACTCATTTAACCTTATATTGTTTTTGGCGAGCATGACGATGGCGGCTTTGGGTGAGTTTCCTTTCCCCTCTTCCCCTTCCCCTCCCCACCCCCCGCGTTCTCCTCCTCCCGCTCGAGCTAGTGGCTGATTGATGTATTCCAGGCATGTATGGATCTGGAAAAGCAGTCCAACAAACGTTTCAAAATGGCGCTGCAACGTCATTTGGATGCACTCCGCCGGTATGATTGGGCGGAAAATGTGATGATGTACATAGTGTATATAGGCTAGGCAAAGTGATATAATGGATTTACGCTTGATGATGTACTTGACAAATCGCAGATCTCAGATTGGCTGTAGAGGAAAAATCAGAGCGAATTTTCTAGGACGACGAGCCACTTTTACTCGATTGAAAACCATCCATATCGAAACAAGCGCAGTCCCCAGCTAAAGTTGTACAGAATCCCACCACCCCTCCTGATGATGATGACGATCACACTGAAGAGAGCGATATTAAGATGCTGCTTGACAAAGTTGAACCGCGAAAACATAACCCCCAACCTACCCCAGCACGTTTCTTTACATCGTCCTCCAAGCGCAGCGTGAACGACGACGACGCAATGGACGTTGATCCTCTGCGAGACTCGGACCACCTGATCGGGCGCACACGCCCTCTTGCGGACTTCAAAGGCAACCTGAAGCAAGGAGATGCAGTGTCCAAAGTGGTAGAAGACATGTGCCCCGTTATCGAGGAGGTCGTGTTCGCTCGGTTCGCTCTCTGTAGAGTGTTTTTTGCTCCCTCGATATCCCAGACGCGACCTGCCTAAGCTCTCCAGGACAACGGTCCTAATGATGCCGGATCGGATAACTATTCGCACCGAGTAACATTCAGCAGTGAGAAAACATGCATAGCGACGTACAACAGACTAGCAAAAATCGACCAAAAAAATACAAAATGCAAGGTACCTACATACAATATAGAGCAGAGATGAAAAGAGATTGACCGCAAAACATCGGTATACCGTACTCCTATACGTATTCATGCGGTCAATTCCATTACAAAGACATTTGGAGCTTTGTATCCCAATCTCTGCGATATGTATGATTCTTTACGCTGGAGGGAATCGAAGAAGGTACGTTCGCGGAGCCAGTCTAGTTTCAGGTCAATCAGAAGGGAGACGCAGCATGTGGAAAAGGGAAGGAAGAAAGTAGAACGTCAGATATATGAGGACCGAGGGCAGGAATCCTTAAAGGATCTACAGAAAAACTCACCGTAGCGCTTGAACCTCGCCGGTGTTGCTGCAGGTGTGTAATACGCCTGCCAACTCCCACCCGTACCTCTCATCGTCGCTGAACGCTTCACCTGATCCTGCAGTCGAGGGGGCAACGAAGCGAACTCAGCATCGGTTACGTCGTGTTCCGCGTAGCTACAGCAAATTGGTGGGCATAAGCTTCCCAAGGTCACAACAAGTCTACGTGAGGTGCGTACTCTTTCCAGATTTGGGTACAAACATCCCCCATAGTCACTCCCCTCTCATTCTTCACGATCGTGCACCACGGTGAGATTTCGGTGATGATGATGAGTTGGCTGACTCGAGGTAGCGTTGCAGGTTCGTCCTTGGCTGCAAAAGCTAAATCTCGATCTCTGGCATCTGGATTGAATCCTCCAGTTTGGCCTGGGCGAAAGAAAGGGTAAATGCGCCGTTAGAGTTCGTAGTTTCTTGAGAAAGCTGTGCCGCGTACCTGTGGCGATGTTGAAGAGAAGATGAAAACTAGGACTTGCACCCGCGAGAATTGGGTTGAGTTGGAGGTCCGATTGAAGGAGATACAAGTCCGTTTGAGATAGAACGGGTCCATCTTTGTGTAGAAGAGCGTTTGTGAGCTTGTAAATGAAGATCATCGGGGGAGCACTTACAAGCAGCTCCTGGGGCCCATTTGTTGATTGCATCCATGGTTTTCGCTGGGAATTGAAGTACGAGGATTAAAGGATATTGAAGAGACCGGTTCGCGGTTATATAGAGAGTTCTGAATCAATATGACGGTGAAATATATTATCTCGGACCACGACGCGAACACGAGGTGCTGCAATTATGGGCAGACTGGTGGCGGAGGCAGTTCAACCCTGGGCGCTTGATTGATCGATTAGTAGATAGGTAGATAAGGATAAGATAAGATAGATAAGATAAGATAATGGATATCGAACATGCGTCATCAACGTTCACAAATCGACTCATCCTGACTCTCAACTCATCTTGACTCTCAACTTTCATCTCTAGTTAAGAAATAATGGCACCCAAAGGCGGTAACGCGAAGAAAGAAAGTGGAAGGGCCAAAAAGGCTGAAAATGAGGCCAAGAAACAAGAGGCCGCAGCTGCTGCAAAGGTAATAATTCCATTGTGTCTATGGATTCGAGCTGACCTGCCACTTTTTTTGCAGGAGAAAAAAGAAGCTGCTGCTTGGGAAGCTGGAGCCAAAAGTAATAAAGACAAAGATTCAAAGGAGGAAAAGCGCAAGGCTGAATTGGCTCGAAAGGCTGAAAATGCAAAGCTTTTGGCGGAAGAGGAAGCTTCCGCCCCTTCGAAACCCAAGGCGGCTCCGAAAGCTGGAGCCAAGAAAGCTGCTGCGAAGCCTCAGCCTAAACCCGCTGGTCCTGGAGCCATCGCCGCTGGCGGTGGACTGAGCGGTGTTAAGGCAGAGGATGGTGGTAAAGGCGAAGGTGAAGAATCGAAGGAAGTGGAAAGCTATGCTGCTACCGGTATCGATAATGCGATTGACTTGCTGGAGGTTGTCACTGCCAAGATGGACAAAGCTAGTGTTGGTAGCCAGGCTGCTGGGATCGAAAGGCATCCTGAGGTAAGAGGATTCTGTTGATCATCTCAACTTTTAGATGCTGATAGTTTCCGTCGTAGCGTCGGTTCAAGGTGACTGTTACTTCGGGATTCGGTGAGGTCTATTTGGCTAAACCGTACTCGTATTAGGCCGCTTTCGAAGCTTACCAAGACCGCGAGCTCCCGAATCTGAAGAAAGAGGTACGCTTTTCATGTTCTACAGCTTTACAGAATTCTCGGCGCATCAGCTCCTTGATTGCTTATTTCCCTCTATCTTATGTCGAATATTGCCTGATATTAAATTTTCGATTCATCTAGCACCCCGGTCTCAGGCTACAGCAATACAAAGTACGTGTTACGGCTAATTTTTACCTGCGATGTCTAACGACGAACATCTTGATCAAAAGGATTTGCTGTACAAGCAATTCCAGAAATCGCCTGATAATCCGTGAGTGGTGATTTTTGGTAGCCTCGGAGACCATAGCCTAACATAAATATTGATCCAGATTCAATCAAACCACGATTGCGTATGACGCTTCGAAAGAAGAGAAGATTCAAGCTCTAAACGCGAAACGGGCGCAGGTCGAAGAGCGTCTGAAAGAGAGGGACTATTGAAAGCCAAGGGCAGATTAGGATGGTATTTACAGCGAGGAGAACGTCAAGACTTTTCTTCCCGCCTCGGTCATGGAGATGTTCAGTTTAGGATCAGCTCTTTTCTATCGGATCAAGGATACTTACGAGGTCGGCAGGAGGGAAGGAGAAGTAGTGCCGGATTTGTGGTTTCCGCAGCGGACAGCTTTTGTCGGTGCGCCGCTTACGCGCTTGGGAGTTTGTCATCTTCGGAGGAGGAGAACTGGAGAAGTTTTGCTGGGCAGAGCTTTCGACTTGGGAATGTGTACGAGGGTCGGCCTTGACTAAGGAGCGTTTACAGCTGTCTGAGATGTCAGGAAGTAGGCAGGGTTGTAGTACTTTCGATTCGAGAATGATGACAGCGTCTATCATTGCAAATGTTAACGTTTGCTTAGAGCTGGTCGGCTACGGGTGAAATGAACCTAGCTGGCAAAAAAGCTGTAGAATCTTATGGATCCGTTAACTATTACGACAGACCACGTATCCCTTTTCCTGTGGCTCTGCGATGTCTGCGCAGAGACGAGCTGTGCACGCTCATTGAGGATATGTTTGGCAATTTGTTCCCAGGCCGACCCAACCCATAAAATTGCAGCCGAATTTCCGTTTTTTTCATCATCCACTCCACTACCATGTCGTTGAATGCTCTCTCATCCTTTATCGTCTCGACGCCGTCTTCACCATATTCCACGTTCTCTGCTCCTCCTCAAAAACCCACAAACTCTCTCGCTATAACCCAGGTGCCCAAAGAATTTTTCCATCCTGCCGTTCTCAATGTTCTTCGTGACCATTTTGACTTATACGGAGAAATCAACCAATGGGTCCCTTTGACGGCTTTCGGAAGGATACTAGTCGTTTATACAGACGATGAAGCCGTAGAACACGCAAAAAGATCTTGCGATCCTATAGTTCTTAGTGGAACAACAGACAGGTTGGTTTATCTCATCTCTACGCTTAATGTTCACGTTCAAATAACTTTTCTTGGTTTGCACAGATCTGAAGTAACGCTCCGTGTGTTTCGTGCCGACCCCAATCCAATCATCCCACCCTCCGCATTCACGTCCTCTTCAGCATCATACATTCCTGCTGCAAATTACCTTCGTCCTCCCGAATTAGAGAAAAACTTTCTTATATCCCCACCCGGGTCACCACCCATTGGCTGGGAGCCCATCAAAGAGGAACCTCCGAACGCTACGCCGCTCGCTGAAGATCTCATGGTTGCATTGCAACAGCTGCAGATTGAGCAGCGGGAGCGGGACGGTCAGCAACACAAGGGACCTGAAATTTTACTGGACCCGGAAGATGGGTCAGGTGTTGGTGTTTATGTGGAAGATTGCGATGGGGAAGCGGCAAGGGGAGATAACGAGATGGATGAGGATGATTGGGTCTATGGAGAGACTGCTCCTGCTAGGACCAAGTGGAAACCTGTGACGGCGATGCCTCCGATGCGAGCTGCGTTGTTTGTTTGAGTAGGGTATTTTTCCTTTTTCCCTTTTGGTGAGTGGAATTTCCTTGCGTCTTATTTTTTCTCCTTGCCTTTCGCTTTCGCTTTTGTGATGATACACATTCAGACCTGTTCCGAACTTCAGTGAGGACAACTCTATATTGCCTTTTTATCTGAATGATTGCTTTTACTTTGTTCCCTTCTGCTCAGTGCTAACGAACCAATCTTGTAGTATCACCCCATATGACGCCAACCCACCGACAAAACATCAAGTTGTACAATGTGAGTACGCCTTCGTTGTTGACAATCTTTTCGAGGATGAATATCCTATCAGACCTGTTCCGATTCTCGATGAGGACAATTGTATATTGCCTTTTTATTCTGAATTTCGTTTTGCTCTGACTAAACTTCGGTACTGACTGTTTCTTTTTTCAGACCATCATCACATTGCATATCGTTTTAAGCCCATACCGATAGTAATTTCCCTACTCATACTTTACTCCTCACATTAGACCTTGTCGTACTTACATTTTTGGTGTTTTTTTTTTCTTCTTCATCTCGGACTCAAGGACATTTGGTCTTTCATACATACAGAAGTAGGCCATGTACAAAAAGGATGTACTTTTTTTTCTTCTCATTTCGCTAGAAGAATGTATCGATTCTGTTTCAAGGGTATACATCATCGTCCCTCTTGTGTTTGATGGACCCATTAGTGGTGCCTCGGCGAGAACTCTGAGGATATACCCCATCAAAGTAGGTAGCGCAGCATGATTGGTACATAAAGATACATATGGTAGACAGGTACAGACGAGAGATACATAGCACTGAAAACAACGAAACACACGCATCCAGGATAGAGGAATCGAGTACTAAAGGAAAACAGATAGAAGACAAGAAAGGTAAAGCAAATGCAGGGTCGTACATAGATGAAATCCAAATCTAAATCCATTGTCATCGACCGGTCACTGTCGAGCGGTCATCGTCATCCGTCACAGTCGCAACGGTAGGAGCCCGACTGTGTCTCCTACTCCTCCTCCTCGCCTCCCGCTCTTCATCCCTCCTCCGTTCTTCATCCCTCCTCTCATTCTCTCGTTCCTCCGCCTCCAACCTGAGAGCCTCCTCCCGCGCGTTATGCGCGGAGATCTCATCCCTCGTCATCGGGTACCTCGTCGTACAATCCAATATCCACGTACAAGGTAAAAGCTCCCCACAAACCCTCTTCACAGAATCAGGATCCGCTCTAATCCCACCAAACATCGTCTCCAACCCCAAAAAGTCTAACCTCCTCAACCCATCCCCGAGCGCACCTCCGGGTACTCCAGGCGCCCGACTCCGATTATGACGATACGCCTCCGAGACGACCTTCTTCCGCGCGGGAGGGAGTGAGTCAAAGTCTGCCTGACCGGCGTGTTTGCGCATCGAGTCGGAGATGGCGTCGATGAGGTCGCCGCAGGTGACGCCGACGTCGGGGTTACGAGCGAATACGTCGATGGTGAAGGGGAGGAGGTTGGGGAGGAGGCGCATGGAGGTCACGCGGGGGAAGGTGGCGGGGCTTTTGCGTCCGTCGGACCAGGATGTGTGCGCGTTGTCCGAGGACCGCTGGACCATGTTAGAGGCCCAGAGCATGTTCCACTTGAGGTAGGGGTGGTCTGAGTCGCCTATTTCCATCGGAGCGGGTTGGATGAGTGGGTTGAGTCTGGGTACGACGCGGAGGACGCGAGTGAGGAAGGGTTCGAGAACCGGTCCATCTGTCGATTGGTATCGAAGTGAGAAGGAGATTAAATAGAGAAATTGAGTGGGGAGAGGAACGTACAGTTTGGACCGGCAGCGAATTCGTCCATTAGATCCATTCTGTCACCTTGGACGCCTATCGCTCTCGCCAACGGTTGAGGTAGAGCACCTCCCATGCCCGACATATCGAATGCCCCTCCCATCCCGCCGCCCATCCCACCGCCCATCCCACCCATTCCACCCATTCCGCCCATTCCGCCCATTCCGCCGCCCATTCCGCCGCCCATTCCGCCGCCCATTCCGCCGCCCATTCCACCGCCCATTCCGCCGCCCATTCCACCGCCCATTCCACCGCCCATCCCACCCCAAGGACCACCAGGCATCATCGGAGGCGGGAATCCCCCATGCATTGGTGGAGGTGGGCCCCATCCAGCCTGCGGCGGCGGTATTCCCATTGTCGGCGGCAGCGGCCCTCCCGGGAGTGGGGCATTCATTCTGCCCCATGGAGTTCCTCCACCGCCGGGCGGTGGCGCACCGTGCGATGCGTGCCAGGGAGAGGGGTGCGGTTGTGGCCAAGCGCCGGGTGGAGGTCCCATGGGAGTGGTTGTCCAGTTCGGGGTAGCATTAAAATTGGGATATCCCGAATAATCCGCTGAGTACCCGTTAGGTAGGACTGGTGGAGGGTTGTATGGTGTGCCTCTGGATAACACTGAAGGGGTTGAGCCCGCCGGAGTGAGGTGGGGGATATAAGGCGTCCCAGTTACTGGACTGTTAAACATTGGATATTGGCCTGGCGTGGCTGGGGTTGCGGCCCAGGCAGGAGGAGTTGCGTGACCTGTAGCTGGAAGTACGGGAGGATTACGTGGGGATTGAGGTGTTCCCAGAGGCGGAATAAACATTTCATTGGCCATGATTAGTTATTTGAAGTCTGACTCAACCCGAGTCTTTTCCAAACTAGGAAACTGAATTCTGAGGATCAGGCCTGGCACTATGAAAGCCCCATGTGTGTAATTACGCACCAATGTTCGAAAGAGTATTCGCCCTTCCCGAAAAAAAGGCCTTTAATCTCTTGGATGGACAAAGAACCCTATAGCCGAGAAGATTATTAAAAACAACCCGTTAAATCGTGCAGGTTTCCACGATGTCTGGGTTCTTCTTGATTCTAGCTGAAGTTTAGCCAGGTATGAGCAGATGAATCTTCCTCAGAATGCTTTTACTTACCAAGGACTTTGAAAGCTGTTGAGGAAGATAAATCGATTGGATTAACCGAAACACGTGGGCCTCACCGCCGGCGTCTTATTTGCGTCCGCGGCGGCATTAAATTAGACGCCGTTACCGAATGCCTGCGAGCGAGCAGAATCCATTCTTTCAATGTTGGGTGAATCCAGTAAAGAATTGCTGCAGCGAGGCTGGGAAGGCAGCATAGTCAAATATTGAATTCTTGAATTGAATTAACAGTAATGCGACCGCAAAACCGCAGACTCACCACGTAACAGTACTGCCCATTCATTCAGAACCAAATTCTCAACTGAAGCTAATGCTCGAAAGCAGCGGGATTTGAGTTGGAACAGAGGGTTGGCAGTTAGTTGAATAAGCTTGATAGACTTTCTGCAAACACGAATGTAGGGAAACTAGAAAACTGGAACCAATTGAAGAGAGGGTAGATCTGCATAAATGCTATCCCCATTATCTGGTCATGGAACAAACATCTAAGCACAAACGGGATTACGGAGTTGTTTTTTCAAATGGTTGCAGTTCCGGCACCTGGAAGGCTGGTAAAGCTAAGTAGCAAGTTTACCACGACATCGGTTTACCATGCGATGTTTTTCGCCATTGGAATAATATCCGGAAACACTCCATAAGATCTTGTGTTGAGGATACGTGATTCAACGGCTTCGGTCATCACAGTCTGTCGGTCAAAGCGCGACGTGCTCCAGGGCAAATTCAGATACTTACTATGGCACTGTATTGGCGCAATTCAATAAGCCTATCAGGCCAGTAGCTAGACGATTGTAGGCTACCTCGCTGTAGTGTATTCAAGCAAGATCACAGAGGACCGGTCAACCTCCAGGACCGCGATGGTGAGAGAGACGAAAATGTGTGACACAAGCTGGCGCGACTTGTCACCTCATGTGATTGCCGATAGGATTAACTCCCGCGACGCCACTCTCTTCTCAAACTTTATCGTTCTTACTCTTACGAACGAGATTCTTGACTCTCCACTCACCGAGGCCATGATATCCCTGGTAGGCACCATATGCTCATGTTGCGATAAGGACGTGGCGCTGAGAAGAGTGGCGTGGGTAAGACCCAGACTGGAAAGCCCGCCAGGGCAGAATCGTAGATCATTCCAGGCATCTCGTATCGTGGCTCCCGCATAACAGAGCTGGGATCTTAGTATCCTGACTCACTTGCCATCAGATCTCAAATGAACGTCTCCGATACTCGCCGACTTCTATCTGTGGTCAACGCGACTATACAGTACATATATCACCGCCACAAGGTATTGGTGCTTGAACTTTTGATTGCTCTCGTGCAACTCCCGTCGTCTTCTTGTGGACATCTTCATACTCTTCCAACAAACAGATCCACATCAAGCTATTAACCTGATGGTTACTTCCCAGGGGCATCCTATTCAACATCGACCAGAGACTGTACGAATTCAATTCGTTCCTAGCAGAGTATACATCGACATTGTTTTCGATCTCGAAGATTGCTTCGCGACTTAAACAGTATGGCTAGAAGTGGAAGCTGTTCAGTGGTATCTGCCAGCCCTTATGCTGAAATAGGAAAGACGTTGGCATGTCTGCGGTTTGCCGAGGCCTGCATCGAGTCTGCGTGAGTCAGTCTTTCGTGAGTCAGTCTTTCTACTAGCATGTCGTCATGCAGCTTAAGCAATTTTTTTCTTTCGCAGTGTAGACGTACAGCGACTCAGTTCATTTCATCCGCTGTTAACGGTCGTACATGTAAGCAGAAAAATCGCCTAACCGTCAAATTTTCAATTAAAGATCCACAGGTAGTTTTATACTGGCTATCGTTGATCCATAAATAAATCGAGTCGTGACCACAAAATTCCCAGAAGAACCCTTCGGAAAATCCGCGAGAAGCGCCGTTTGCCCTTGAAGCATGGGGCACTCGTTTCATGAAACGAGGATGAACCGAGCATGTGAGACTTGACTTTGAAGGCTTCCAGACCAGGTAAAGTAAAGTTCTCTTTACCCAAATGGTTTTTCGTTAATTGCGGCGCTGAATCGCTGTTCAAGTTCTGTCAAGCACGGGATCTGTGAGTGATAGCACTTATACTTAGAAAACCGTCTTCCCCCAAATTGCTTTTCCTGGAAAAAGTATGGGCATGCCAGAAAGTTCCGGTGCCAGGGTGTCAATGTAGAGGTAATAGCAACGCATGTCTGTTCCGTCTGGTTCTCCGTACCATGTAATCAGCCGACGATTGGATACTCATAGTATCTAGGAGAGATTTGTTTCCTACATCCCCCGCCGTAACCAGATGGTATCATTGATACCATCGCGCCCTCCACGCGATGTGTGTCAAGTCAGTCAGAATCTTTCTGGCTCTCAAATGTGGGGATCCTTTGAAACTATGAACATGCCTACATTTCCATCACAATTCATTTATATCTCTGCGCGTTCCTCGGTTGTGAATGCACTCATTTATTCCAGACCGTCGATCATTTTGCTCGTACGGTCAATTGTTTTCTCCGGTATGTATGGAATGAGGCCTTTGAACGGACCAGTAATGAGCCTATCCAATCTTCAAAACAGCTTCGTTTTGATAATGATATTGTCAGTCGAGACGAAGAAGGAACAGTCTTACAGCTAGAGTGAGCCTTGTGAACTAAATTTGGCAGATTGCAAAATTGAATTGGCACGCTTAATAGAACGGATAACCGGTGCGTTCTGTGCCCTCGCATCATTGACTGGAATTTCGAAATTTCGTTGACCGGAACTTGAAGGCTAGAGTGGAAGATAGAGACTCTTTGGGGGGCTTTGAGAGGTTCTATGACCAGCATATGAAGTCTCAATCGAAAAGGCGTTCAATTAATACATGGTCTGAATACATTTGTCTTCCCTTCATGTCAACGCGATTCAACAGCTGTTGTTTGTTGTTTTCCCTCTCCGGAAATCAGTACGGCCTCCACGGAGCTCTGATGTCTAAACATGGTAAATCAGGGTTGCCAGGATCAAAAAAATATCAAAACTCGCGGACTGATATCGCGATTTAGTTGCCGACCAAGGTATTGGTATAAAACAGACAACTAGGCGCTTGCGCAATGTCTTTTGAAACATACCGTCGCCATCTCAAACAGTGTCCATGCCTCCCAAGAAAACATCTGGTGCACCTCTACAGCGTGGTCTAGCGTGCTTGAGTTGCAGGTGCGCTCTCTATTCCTCCTCTAATCACTGAAAAGATGGCCAACCCATTTGCTGCATTGTAGGAAGAGGAAATTAGTGCGTTTCCATCGGGTTTTGACAAGCGAGACACTAAGTATTTTGCAGAAATGCGATGGTCAGAAGCCTGTCTGTAGCCCCTGCGCCAAAATGAAACGACCGGAAGAATGCGAATATGAGGACCGGAGGCAGAAAAGCCGGACGCAGAAGCTAAAGGAGAAATTAGCGATGTTAGAGGACAGAATCAAAGAGTTGGAGGGATCGGATCCTGCTGCTTCTGCTTCTTCTAGCACTGACTCTCCTGGTCTCTTCGACCAGGTTGACCCTGGAGTCGGTGCATTAGGCGACGTGGATCAAAATCAGATTTCTCTTGGTGGCGCTTCACTCAGTCTCGCATGGCCTTCAACTTCTACCAGCCAAGGATCTAGTTCCTCGTCCTCATCCTCAGTGGGGTTATCGTTATCTGTTCCTGGCAGCCCCTTCGCTTTCACCGGGGGTCAGAGCTGGGGAGACATGGACAATGCTACCGGCAGTAGAGAGTCTTCCTTCGAAATGTCTCCATTCACGGGTATGCCCAACTCTATGTTTCCAGACATGCCTCATTGGGATCCATCGACTCCGTTACCTTTCGAGAACAAGAAAATCCTGTCAGTAGCCTTCTGATCTTCGTGCGGTATTCAATTCTGATTAATATCATTTACTCTTTTGTTACTATTTTCAGCCTGGAAATCTTTATCTCACATCGACACCAATGTTGGTGCTTCTCCGATACCACTCGATTAGATATTCTTTCCAACGGAGAATCAATGGCTGGTGTACCAGAACCACATCCAGCCCTCATGAATTCCATATATCTGCTCGCCTGCCATTTCGCCCGTTCGCCTTACTTTTCTGAACTGGAGTCGACATTCCTTACCAGGGCCTTACGTGAAATTACTGTTGCCCTGGATAACCAGGATCGTCTCGTGGACGTGGTGCAGGCCTCAAGTCTTCTAGCGATATATCTTTACGCGAACAGTCGAATTCTGGAAGGTTATTGTCATTCATTCTCGGCTGCACGCCTCGCAGTGGGCCTGGGTTTACATCAAATCCAGTATACAGACGTTTCCCAGAGCAAGAGTTCATCCTCTTCACCCTCTGCAGGCGATCCCACCACGTCTGGGGTAATGACCCTTACGGCCGCCGGCTCGTCTGCTTCAATAGCCACCACTCCACCAAAAGACTCCGCCGAATTACGAGAACGAATATCAACGTTTTGGCAAGTTTTCATGGTAGATCGGTGTTGGAGCGTCGCGAACGGGTTACCGGTCGCTTTACCAGATGGAGAACACCATCAAGGACGAATTAAGACTCCCTGGCCCGATGCATCATTAGTTAGTGTGGCAAATAACTGCCTCGCGACGTCAGATGGCTAATCTATTGTATTTTGAATAGGATGACGGTATTACTTCCGTTGGGATGTTCGATCCATTGGGGAACCCAGTCTATATGCCCTCCTTGAAGGCAAAAGCTGCTGCACTGTACGAAAGGACCTTTCGAATTGCTTCTTGTAAGTGTTCATCTGCGACCCTCGAGTACATCTACCGAAACCGTTCACAGCTGTACATCCCAATTGGGCCGAGTTTACTTCTACCTCTAATGCTCTCCAACGATTTCACGCATGTCTTCCAATGTTTTCTGGTTTTGAACCTTGGAGGAGTCAAGCTCCGTTTCTCGACGTTGAACTGCTCGCTATACATACCATCGCAAACGTTTGCACCATAAATCTCAATAAGAACAATTTGGAAATGGATAACGTTCAAGCTGCGAACTACGTCCTGAGTCTCATAAAGCAACTGAGCCAGGCTGATTACGAGTGGCTAGATCCTCTAATGAGTGTAGGTGCAATTTTCCTCTTCTACTAACTTCTGGCTGAACCCTCGCGCTACAGGCATGCTGGACGACTGTGGCTAAATTATACATTCAGATGCTCTCTCTCTCCGGTGCTTCAGTTTCAGCCCCGCTTCCGGTTTATGCACTGGAGCAGGAGCTAGATGTTCTCGTAAATGCCATGAAGACCTTGAGTGCATTTTTTCCTCTGGCAGGCAAGTATACCATTCGCTCATAGCTCTTACCTTTTTAAACTCTGGTCCGTCCACCCGCAGGTGATCACGCTAGGAAGGTGGAGCAGGAACGCGCACTGATCATGGCCGCCATTTGACTCCATAGTTTCTACAATCAGCAAAAGCGCAGAACATTCTTTCTGTCCATGAGCCCAAAGGGTCCTGTCGCCCTCCGGCTTGGAATCTCCAATAGGATCTATGGACGCCGTGCTGCTAGTGCAGTGACGTCGTGAAATCCAAATTTCGTCAACGCACACATCTCCGTTGCATTATCGCATCTCTCATGTGCCGTCAGTCCCCCAGGGTCCGTGAAAGTAGAAGAGGCATCGTGTTTACGCATTTCTCAAACGAATAATATTACGTTTGTGATTCTGGACGTCAGACGTACAAAGACGTTGTTGAAAGATCGGCACATCCATGTACTGCATGTATATCCGAGCCCAATTCCTTTGTATCAATCTGAATTGTACATATGTATCCATTCACAGCACGGCCGTTCGTTTAAATACCATGATTTTTTGTAGCCATATTGTATAACTTACCTATAACTAATATATTGTATCTTATATTCCGCGAAGTCTTTGCCTTGAAATGGAACACTGTTACTGATGTGCTAGATCCAATACACGTACTCGGTCACAACAATGGTTCTAAATTCGGATCAAGTTTGTAGTTCCAGTTTCAGGCTCCTTCAGCGCTGTTAAAATCTCCAGCGCTGCCACAGAACTGTGAAATTTAGATCCAAAGCTTTTATTGGTCGAATAAGTACGTAGATATGTAGAAGTGAGTGGAACATCTGCGAGGCAAACTATCACCACTTGCCGAAAAAGACGCCACCCTGCTACTATATATATTGTATGGGAATTCAGCGTCGATCTCGTGGATGTATATGGCATATATGTATATATATCTTAAATAGAGAATTGGAGGTGCCGAAGATGATTTATATCACTCAAATTATCCTCCTATAGTGAACTCTGAATCCAAGTCCCATGCTGGAGGCAGAAAAGCAAAATGTTGTGGGTAAGCAAAGTGAAGGGGGGACGGGAGACGAACATGCAACGCCCCCGAGAACTCCCATGACTTTCCTGATAACTTACGCAAGGCGTAAATGTGCCCTCCGTCTAAGTAGAGGTAGATCACGGAAGGGCAGTTTTCTAACCAGTGATTTGTCCCAACAAGCGCGCGACAAATCAACGATGTATCTCGGTCGCATTTGAGTGCCGACGCCAGGGTGCAACGTTTTACGAGAATAGCATATATCTGATGTTTTTTGATCTCCTCCGTGGACAAGCTATATGCATAGGGCCATCTAAAAAGAAAGCCCGAGCTGTTCAGAATGAGCAACGAGCTCTGAAGACAGCATATATTCGAATGCCAGGCTCGCTTTACGCTGCCAAAGGATAGGATACTATATTATTACTGTGTAATCACTGCCACAAGGAAAGTCCTTCGAAATTCTTGGAGCTGGTCCCGCCTTGTAATGTTCGTAAGTATGTATACCGGTACTTAGTACTTAGTCTGATAACGTACCATGACCATTGTGTCGCTGGTGTCCCAAAAAAAAGTTCTTCGCACAAAGCCGAAAATGTGTGAAATGAGTCCCGCCTTTAATGGAATGTACGTGAGTATGTACTCTGTCCTGGTAGCCAGGTGGTGTCGTGGAGACTACCCTCGGCGTAGCGAAGCACCGGGACCAAACTAGTGATCGCGAGCAATGGCGGGCAGGAGGCAAATTGAAGAGGTGGATGAACTTCGCTAGAATCCACAATGCGCAGAATGGTGATAATCAAGCTAGGTCCCGTTTTTGCGTTCTTATCAAATGTATCCGCTGCGCAACCTGGTCACTTTGAATCTTGGGCCTTGATTCCCCAGTGTAATTTTAACTGCTGGATTGAGTCAAAAAACGTAAAGATATGTAGCAGTATAGGGTCCTCTGCATCGTTCACATCGTAAACTTCCCGTTCTAATAGATAGCATATGCATTCAGCAACCTCAAGTAGCTTTGAGTTTAATTGAGCTCTCCCGCACCAAAGAATGACTTCAATTGACTCGAGGTGAGTGATTATTCTACTAGAACCTCGTTTCAAAAAGATAAAGAAAAAAATAAGTACAACTTCGCACACACGGAGACTTTGAGAAATCCGCCCGGGCACGTTCCTCATTTTACAGAGTTCAACGAATTACAGAGTTCAACAAACCAGGACCAGAACGACTGGAGAAGAGTAGCACTGAAGGTTGTGGCACGGTAACCAGATAATGTCAAATTACCATACTCCGCACTCCATCGAAAGGGCCTAAATGGTCCAGCGTGTGGCGAGCGTGTGGTACAGATCGCTCCGGTAAATTCTAAGATGACCTGGCTTCTTTGTACACCTCAGGCTCGAGTGCTTAGGTAGGTAAGTACGGGAATATACAGGCTCAACTACATAGAGGCATGGTTCTAGATAACATAGAACTTCCATATCATAACAAATATACCAGCGAATCGAAAACTAGTCTGAGTTTACTCCCCGATAAATCACCGTTCCCCTTCTCCAATGCCAACGACCGCCAGCGCCCTCCTTACAGCTCTCACTCGTTGTCTCCCTTCCGGCGTCTCACAACACCTCCTAAGCCACCTCTTCCATTTTGGCAGCGGAGGAGTGACGTACTTTTGCCACTGAGGAAATTCTCTGAAGAACGACGCGGGTAGGTGGGCCCAGCGGTCATATGTCGTCCAAGGATTACTGCTAGTCGTGGGCGTTAGGCTGTGATGACGATATTGGCGATTGAGGTGGTGGTATTTGATGCTGACGGCCCCAGGATAAGGTAATGGAGGCACAAGTTCTTTTTGGTCAAGTTGTTTTTCGGAGAGCAGGTATTTCTCTGCAAAAGCGTGAGCTTCACGAGCGGTAAATCGCTTTTTGAGTTCATGTGTGGTCATCCGGTCGAGCAGGGGAGCCAGGTTCGGGATGAGTGGCGTATATTTCTAAAAGTAGAAGCTCGAGTCTTATTCCGACGAATATGGACAGAAGTTTAAAAAAAATCGACTGACCTGAACCATCTCGCATAACATAACGCCCAATACACCAACGTCGTATTTGAACGGATCGTACACGAGCTCTCCCTGAGCGACGTCCAGCGCGCTATATTCCTGCATCCAAGCGAGCGTCGAGGGTAGTCTATCCTTCCCATTTCTACTCGGCGGTATGACCATTGCAAAATCAAAGTCTATAATGGCGAATTCGAGACGGTGAGACATTGACTCCCGAATTGAGGCAAGGTGCAGTGCGGATGTCCGCGTTTTCGATCTGGCGGGTACTATTGGTGTCGTCGATGATTTAGTCGAACCACGATCTTGAGTAGTATGGATTTGCAGGCGGTGCAAAGGCCGAAGGGTTCGAATGGGGATAGTAAATAGGTGGTTCATTACTAGGTTATTGATTTTGATATCACGATGCGCGATGCGAAGAGAGTGTAGCGTATCGAGGCCCTGTAATGTTGTTTTTAGGGATAATCACGCAAGGAATAATTTCCTTTTTTTTTCGTTTAAAATGGTTTCTTACCTTTAGTACATCGAGTATAAACTCTACCACGTCTCCTGTGGTCCGTAAGAGATTACTGGGTCCAGGAATATCTCCCCATCTAGGCATCACTAAGAATGCGTACCCGCCACCTCCTCCGCCATTGTCGTCGTATTCCAGCACATCTAATATAGGCAAAACCCCAGGAGTCTCCTTCTGCCTCCGGAGCAACTCTACAACTCGGAATTGTTCGGAATCTTTCTTAATGATCTTTATATAGACATGACGACCCGAAGAATCTTGGGCTGCATAGACTCGTCCTGTATTGCTCGTCGCGATGAACGGCGGGACCTGGACAGGTACGAGGGATTTGGTTTGAGATTGACTTGTGGAGCTGCTCAGGTTGTTGTCCTGGGAGCCCCGCGTACGCGAATATGAGTCGTAGACATACTCCAGACCAGAGGGTGTCTCCGTGAACGCGTACGGTGGATCGGGATCTCCACGATTCGAACTCCGAGTTTGCTGCGCATCATGATTGCCAGGTCCTGGCAGGGTGTTGCGAGCAGGGACAGTGAACCCATCAGAAAGCCCAAAATGTGTTTGGGATCCAGGGATGTATAGTATATAGCCGTGTTTTTCGAACCACGGAGCGAGGGAGTACCAGAAGGAGGCCCATGCAGTTGGGGAGGGGAATATGTGTGGTCGTGCGTCTATGTCGATGTTGAAAGATGGTTGAGTGGGACAGGTATTGGGCAGGGGCGTCATCACGGGTCGTTTACGGGTTGATGGGGCAGAGCTTCGTGAAAAAAAGAGGGATACGAGATGAGTTTTCTGGGAAGCGAGGGAAGGAAACGGCTAATCAGCTAGTCGGATTGGGGAAGGAGAAGTCTGAATCGGAATGCCTGGCGGCTAGAATTCCAAAACTGAGCAAGCTAGTAATGTACGTATAGAACGGGAATGAGCTGAGGCAAAATGCGTACGGAGGCGAGATATTTTACTCACTAGGTCTTACTTGAATCCTGATCGATGCTGGAAGTAAAAGCTGAACATCGATTATAAATTGAAGCACGCCGCCTGCCAGTTTTACGTCCGGGAAGGCGTAGGAAGCTTCTTGACTCTTGAAGAATCAGTTGAATGATGTGCGGGGACGGGGACTTATCTCCGCCTTCTGGGGAATTCAAATTTCAATCGTGAAGGGAACTGTTGAAGGGCCTGGGTAATTCCAGGTTATGGTCAATGGGTATGTATGAGGGAAAGAAAAAAGGTGCTCTCTCATGTCAGGGATTTATAGCCGTGCAAAAGAGCGGAAGAGCGTCAGAAGGGCAGAGATTACCCGAATTGATCAATCATATTGGTCGAATCTCGACTCTCTAGAGATTCCAGAAGCAGTGATGCCCTGACTGAACATGCTGTATATGTCTGATAGAGATGTTGAGGCAAAGTCTCTTTGACTCGAAAAATTCCCATCGCGGTTGTATTGTGGCCGTGAGGGCGTGGAAGGCAGAGGTGAGTCAGAGCGTCAATTTACCAAAAAAGCAACACGCCTCTGTTCACAGGCACTGTTCCTACTACCAACCCTCACCGTGACCTGTGTAGAACGAATGTATGCTCGACATTGCTAGTGGTACCATCGTATTGACGCAATAAGTATGAAAGGTGAACTATATATTCAACAACTTCAGCGAGCAGCGTGTATCACTAGTGATAATCCGAGAAAAAAGCTTATCTTGTTCCCTGACCATGACCTCTCTAAAGAATAAAGTGTCTTCCGAGTCGACGAAATTGTCGATGACTCTATCGATGCGTCTGCAAGCCAACTGACTACTTTTAAGTTGTTTGAGTCTGTGACAACTGGACCCCTCATTCATCTACATTCTCTCTCGAGTTCGTCAGTCCTCTCATCATAGCCCATTCGACACTGGTATCTGCTGTCAAACGAACGGATTCCGCCGAAATCGGACGACGAGAATGCTATGCCTTCGTACTTAGCTTGATTGACGATGGAGAGCTTTTTCAATTGGAATTCACAGCATGTAGGTTATGCGGCCCGCGTTGGAGGATAATGGCTTTTCAGATCCTTAGAGAAAAAGGTAAGATTAGGGAGGGAGGGCTGAATCCTGAAGAGCTGGAAAAGCAGGTTATTTGCGGCGGCTGTACGGATCTTGTACACCGAAAGGAAGAATGAAGCGTTGAAGAATTCACGAGCGGCCAAGAGAGGACTAAGCTGGGACCGCGGGGCTGGGTATAGTGTACTCCAGTGAGGTTTTTAGAAGGATAAATTCAAGTATCTTGGGGAGAGAGAAGATCCGAGTAGGGAGGCGAGGGACTTGGCGCAGAAGGCGTGGGGTATTATGAACGACAGCGATATTTAGAAACGAGTGTATTCGGAATCACTTCTTCATATCCAGAGCACCCATAATCTCAAAGCCTTCCGGTCACCTTGAGTCTAATTGACTCAACGGGGACCAAAGAACAAGCTTAATAATTCCTATATGGGCAGACTGCTGGAAGCTGGATCCGAGAACGTCGTCCGATCGCTGAGCATATTCTATCTCGTCCGGTCAATTTAAGGTTCGCTATCGTTTCCTTCCGGAACTCTCCATCTCAATTCAAGGGAAGGGATTTAACGCAAGACTATCCATAACTGCTACTGTACATACACAAATTGACGAGAGCATGATAGAGACTCATACGTTGAACAGAACTCGGGTTTTGTAAGCTGTTTAAGCTGTGAATAAAAGTTCAGTAAATAAGTACCACCGTTTCCACAGGGAAATGAAACAAAAAACTAACTGCTTCAGGTCCTACAGTCCACAAAGCGATCTAGCAACTTGCGTCGATGTAACATCCGCCGTCCCAACTGCCACTGCGTTCCCTCCCGTCAATGTGTCCATTGCCTCCCGCGAGACAACGAACGCATCACCATCACCGCTATTGTTAATATTATCATTATTGGTATGATCAATGGCTAGGATGTTTATAGTCTTTCCATCGCTAGAGGTCAACTGCCAACATGTCCCACACTCGGGGGAATTCCACCCGGTCACGGCGGAAGCGGCGCCGATGTTGGGGAAGGAGGGGAGGGAGTTGAAGGTCGTGTAGCCTTTGGTCATGAGGCCGTTGGGGCCATCGGAGCAGGCAACGGTGGCGAGGGAGCGCGAGGGGTCGTCGTAGGCTGTGTCGAAGCGGACTTGGGAGGCAGAGACACGGAGAGAGGTTGGGGCTAGGGTGGAGAGAAAAAGGAAGAGCGTGAGGGGCAGCGATGGGATTTTCATTGCTGGGGTTGTGGACAAATTATGTGTTTTGGTGGGTGGACGAGATGCTCTGGGGTTGGTTTTATACCTTTGCAAAGAACTTCTTCTGGCATTACTCTAGAGCTCTTGTAAACGCCTACACAATGTGGGTTCTAGTTTGAGTCACTGATTGAGATACGTGGACCCTTAGGTTTGTATACGTATTTTGGCGGTAGGAGTATAACTTTGAGTTGAACCTCATTACGATACTTGTTTACTTACTGGAGAGCGAGGGGTTTTTTTGAAGTCCATTACTTTGCCTGAAGATAACCAAATATAGCTCAAAGAAGAGCAAGCTGAATGGGGAAAAGGACACTTTCCGCAAAGATTCCTGAAATTGATGAGAGAAGAGGTATGATTCGAGTGACGCTGGTTAGGGTTAACTGGGAAAAAAAACAAAGAGCACGTCTACTTCCTTCGAGGCGGAGTAATCCAAATTTGACAGACCCTTGGATATCCTGCAGAAGGCTTCGCATGTAAAGCTCGAATCAAACTTCGAGCTCGATACGCATCGGCGATTCGGTACGCCGCGCGCGCCGCCAGTGTCGCGTATCACGTGAATTGAGCACGAGACCAAGAGTGGCGGGCGGCGGGCTCCACAGTCTTAGTCTTAGTTCACTGTTCCAAAAACTTCCATCCCATCCTCTTGGACTATAACAACTAACGATGGCAAGACGCTCTCTGCGTATTCAGGAGAAGGCAAAGACTTCGACGGACCTGCAGATGCAAGATCTGTCTGAAACTGAGATTTCAAATGCTGTCGGCAGTGAATTCGAAGAAGATGACCTTAAGGAGGAGGATGAAGACGAACGGCCGCGAAAAAGGGCGAAGAAAGATACTCGTTCGAAACGCTCATCCGTTGACGAGGATTATCGTGTTTCATCCAGCTCGAAAAAGCGACGAATGCCTGAACAGTTTCGAAAGGTCAAAGGAAAATTGGGTCTGCTTGAGAAATTGGCAAAGGACGTACCGCTGGATGTTATTCTGGAGGTATGAGTTCTCACTCTGGATACTGCATCACAAGTAGGTTTACCGTGCTTTGTTCCAGATCTTCTGCTATCTCGATCCCGGTGATCTCCTTCGTCTAGCCCGTACGACCAAGGACCTTCGAGGTATCCTGATGAGCAAGTCCTCCAAGAATATCTGGCGCACTGCTCGCAAGAGTGTCGAAGGCCTTCCATCTTTACCTGACGATCTGAATGAGCCTCAATATGCTCATCTCCTTTACGAATCCTACTGTCATGTGGGGGCAGAAAGATTGTTGACTCGTCCGCTATAACTGATCATTTTACTGTGCAGGTTTGCGGTCATAAGCCTTGCAATAATGTTTACTGGTCGTTCCGCATGAGGTGCTGCAAGAGCTGTGCATCGGAGTCGTGAGTATTTTCTATGTGATAATCATTTGACCTTTGCTTATAGCCATCGCCGTCTTTAGCTTTATCACTATCGACGACCCCGCTTTGATAGCCAAATTGCCTCCTGGACTTCGTGAGGAACGTCAGAAAGTCTTGCCTTGTGAGTCGATGCAGGTAGCCAGTGAGTTAGTTCATAAGCGAGTACGTCGAAGCTCATCTCTAAATCGCTTCCAAAAACGAGGATGTCGATATATTGTAACCCATCATGGAATAGTCGCCCGATTGAAAGCAGAGTACGAAGCACTCCAAACTTCATGGGAACAATATGGATGGATCAGGATTAAGACAGTAAAACGCCTTGGGAAGCAAGCAGTACGAAGTCCTACGTCTGGTCTGCCAGGACTCTCTTTAATTAGTTTACAGCACGGCAGGCAATGCCAGGAGTGGCTGCAGGACAGACTGGATCAACGTAGCGATGAATTATACGAGATCCGTGAACAACGAAAGGAAGCGTAAGCAACAACAACTATCTCCAACATCTATCTATCCTGAGATGGCCGTTTTTAGAATCTTAGAGCGGCTAGAAAAGATAGGGTGGCGCGAAGAAGCTGAGATAAGTATGAGGGATGGTCAAGATTTCACCAATCATAAATTAGTCCGACAATCGAAGAAGCTCACAGATTATGGTATGGAAGATTTTACTTTGGCTACTTGTTTAAAATCTGACATTGTTTTTCAAGGTTGGAAGAATATCAAAACCGAATTAGTTCAATGGCTTACGGAAGAACGGAGGTCTCGCATCGAACGACATCGATTTAGGCTACTGGCCCTGCTTTCTGCGGAATACAACAACATCAAGTACAGTCGGGATCTTCGTGACCCCTTCCCTGGAAAGGCTGATATCTTGAATGATGAGTATTTCGAAGGACTTGTCTGGGACACGCCTGTTGACGAAGAAATTACATCCGACTTGATGAAGTCTAAATTGCTCGAGCATCTGCCCCGCATTATTGATCAGTGGAAACCCAAGAAGCTTCAGGAACTCGTGGAAATTATGCAGAAGACACATCCTGAAGCAACGATCTCGGGCCTCCAGCTCGCCACGACAGTTTTCGAATGCAGTAAATGCTGTAATCTTCCCTTGGTCTACCCTCAAATGTTTTATCATCACTGCTGTTTTGAGAATCCCGACGCCAATAGCATCCGAATCAAATTACTCGACTACTCCAGCACGGGTCCTTGGACGTCTCGATACCTCACTCTAAGCGAAAAATACCCTACGAGAGTGAAGACAGTCATCGAAGCTTGCTCCCTCGATCCCATGACGACGACTGTTCAAGATTTGTGGGATGCGAATCCACTTATTGAATGTACAGACTGTGAACGCCAGAGCCCAGCTTGGAATGCTGGAAGACTCTTCATGAGATGGCCCGCTGCGATCACCTATGTAAAACAGATTTTTCTCTCCTTTTTCGAAGACACTTCTAATTATCGCTTTCCTCTCAGGTTGATCACCACAATCATACGCATAAGATAAATGCTTTCGGCGACGAAACACAAAAAATTCTTGCATCTGATCGCTCCTTTGGCTTTGATCTTTTACGATGCGCGCACTGCCACGGGGCGTTGGTGAATTCCATTATGACACTGATAAGCCATTTCAAATCCGCGTGAGTACAACAGCTCCCTCGATGAATGGAATACCAGTACTGATAGTTAAATTCTCTTCCAGTCACAGCGATATCTTTAGTGAAGATGAACTTGACTCAACTCGCTTTACTAGGCTTGAAGATGTTCAAGAGCATTGGTATTGGAATCCTACTTGCTCCTTACAGGGCTGGAGCAACGAATTTCGGTACAAGGTCGCGCCAGTTCCAACTGTAGTTGATTCCGGCTCAGACTCTCAAGGGTCTTCTCCGTCATGACCTCTGGGACTTTTGCCTTCATTTTGCATATGTACTCTCCATTGTATCGATGCCCTGTGTAAAGCCGCTTCACCTGTTTCCGCATGCATATGTATTGACCGGCTCCTCGCATCGCTTGTACTTTTCTTCTTTTTGTCATTACCCGATCCCCTTTATATTTACGACGTACGAATTTTCGAGGCTTGTGTATAACTATAAGCATTCTGATATCAGTGAACGCGCATTTTTCGCCACCAGATTTTGACTCGAATCTTGCCAGAAACGTTGGGCACTGGGCCTCTCCTGCCTTGTGTCGAATTGCTTTTGACCGAGGTCTATGTTGACGAGCCACGTGCCTTTTATTGTCGCGCCAGCGACACTTTGTCTTCATCCACCTTCGCTGGGTGGCGATTGTGGCTCCTCTAGTACATAGGATGGCGCACACGTCGTCGGCTCCCTCATTTCCTTCTTTCACGAGATCTCACATAACGTAGAGTTCCATAGCCTCTTTTGAGGTTTTTCTTTGCAGGTTCACCATTGCTTCGTCACCAAAGTCTCCACAGTACACTCGTCCCTTGAAAGCTGTTGCCACTCCGTCGTCGCGTCCTATTTCACCTTTGTCAATGAGTGATCTGGCTTCTCCCAGCAATTCCACCGGCTCCTCTCCGACTGGTAGTCCTGTCGCTAATCCTGCTGCAGGCAGAACTCCAATTATCGGGGCACTCAATTCATTGTCGAGCGACCAGCTGCTTCAGCTCCTTATTGGCACCTTGCAGTCACGGCAACAGTCCACCAGTGGCTTTCCCTCCGCACCCCCTCTGCCTACCCTTCCGCCTTTCACTGCTGCCCCAGTTCAACCACGGAAGTCTCTTTTTGATATGTTTCCTCTAGTCGAGGCAAGCATGCTTTTAGACATTGCGCGCCACGAGCTTCGTCCTATAGATCTCCGTAAGCTCGACTCTAAACTACGCGACAAGGCCGACGATGAGGGCTCTCTTGCTACATTCCTTGCTCGCGCCTCTTCCTCGAAGGATTACCCATCACTCTCCGCTATCATCTCTCCCCTAACCCTTTACTTTCGGATCCTCACGCACTTTGCTATTTCTGGTGGTCAGCCCGATGTAGTCGCCATACTTGTCACTGGCTTGTTTGCATACATTGATCATCTTAATTTTTTGAATCAGCGCTACGACTGGTCTGCTGTATTGCA
Organism: Collybiopsis luxurians FD-317 M1; assembly: GCA_000827265.1. Lineage (NCBI taxonomy): Eukaryota > Fungi > Basidiomycota > Agaricomycetes > Agaricales > Omphalotaceae > Collybiopsis > Collybiopsis luxurians. The sequence goes on along the minus strand of KN834781.1, from coordinate 221,848 downwards.
GTACCATATGGCTTTCCATGGTCTTCGTCGACGGGAAATGATGAACGGGGTTTACGACGGATGGGAAAAGGCCGATCAACAGCTTATGGCTCTTCATCTGTGGGGACATGAGAGTGCCAAACGGACCAGTCCCGCTTCTGTTGCGGCCTCTGCTCTTAAATCAAAGAGGCTTCCTATCGAGTAGCAGGTTTGTTTCGCCTTTAACTCCGGTTCTTGCACCGCCTCTCCATGCAAACGGCTGCATCATTTTTCTCGCTGTCAGTCAAAAGAGCATTCAGAAAAGGTTTGTACTCGGAAGTTCTTCATGATCATCTCAGCCTCCTCACGACTGCAGGATGAAATTCTGACTGTACCAAGCATGACGGAGAAGCATACGCCGGACATGGAAAGGCAAAGTTATGATATATGCGTTATTATTCGAGATTGAGAATTCAAAGGTCTGCCAATGCGTTACTCATGATATATAATTATCAAGTATGTGACCTGACATGCATGACTCGATTTCCCTCTTAGGGAGTCATTTGTGACTTTTCGCGTTTATGACACCAACAATAGAATACAAATTGTATAGTACTTCTCGAGTCACCCGAATTCAATTGCCTGCTTATCTTTGTTCTTTTTGGCATCTATTGGCGATGAAAATGGCGTTTTCCCCTTTGTTCTCTCTTTTAAAGCCTCCGGCCGCAAGCCTGACCGACTGGATCTCTTCTCTCTCTGTTACCACCTCGATCCCAACCGATGTCTGCGTTCTTCGTTTATCCCAGTAGGACCAACACTCGAACGAGGGCGAGACCGCGTTACTCTGCACCACCACTCAATTCGAATCGATGCAGTGGTTTCTTGGACAACGGAGAGCAATGCTCCAAATCCGCTTCCTACGGCTCCTTCTGCTCCACCCACGACAATCAATACGTCTGGACATTCTCCATATCCATCGAAGAACGTCGTGCACGCGCCCCCAACAGGTGCAGCGGTTGGGCTCCATCTAAGAACCGATTATGTGAGAGCATCGTCGGTGGATACAGAGGCGGGTACGAGTTTTGCTGGCGACATGTGAACCAGCGTCCGCCTGATAAATTCTTCCTGGAATGTATTGAGTACTACGAGAAACGGAAGAAGGGGGGATTGGAATTGACCACCGGGGGTGCGGCTGTTAAAGAGAATATGATGGCGTACTGCTATCTTCATGAACAGCAGAATGGTGCTCGTGCGTGGGCGAGGAAGAAGGCAGAAGAGGAGGTCGAAAGGAGGCGGAGGAAGGAGGCGGAGGAAGCTAGACGTGCTCAGGAGGAGGACCTCGCTCGGCATGCTGAGAAAATGAGGAAGCTAGCTGAGATGTTGGAGAAGCTCCGTCAGCAGGAGGCTCGACGAAAGGCTGCGGAAGAAGAATGGAAGAGGAAAGCCGCAGAGGCGGAGGCGGAGAAGAGAAGGAAAGCAGAAGAAGCAGCTCGTGCGAAGCGGATGAAGGATAAACAACAGCAGAAAGAACTTGTGGCCGAATATCGTCGTGCATGCGACAGGTTTGACGAATCTAGGTTCTCAGAGTCCAATCGTGCCTCATTCAAAACCATTCCCTGGCCTGTTCTGGCCCCCCGTTCCACTCTTACTGCAGTCCAGATCAACTGGGAGTCTGTCGAAAAGTTCTTCCAACTCGTACGTGATCTCCTCGGCGCTGATGAACAGCGACGTCTACTCGAAAAGGCTAGGCTGCGCTATCACCCCGACCGCTGGGCTGCCAAGAGGGTAGCCAAGAGTATTCTCGATGACAAGGAACGAAAGCAAGTCGAAGAGGCTGGAAAGATTGTGGCTCAGGCGATCCAGTCTCTTCTTCACAGCTCCTCGCTCTGATTATATTTCCCCTCTCTTGTGTTGCATATCACCCAGGAACGTCATTTTCAGTGTCTATGATTCACATTTCAATCTCTCATTTCTCGTGTCTATTTATGTCCGAATTCTTGACAACAATGGCATTAAGAACAGAGGTGTGTTTCCTGGTGTTCATCTATTTCTCGTCTAACATTAATCTCGCTTGCTCATCTCAGAAATTTCGCATCTATGTGTATGGGGAAAGCATATGGGGGCGTTGGGTTCTCTATCAGAAGGTCCGAGTCGGTTTTGCCACTTGTCATTGACGGAGATTAACAAACTGCGTGTTACGTCTTCGACTCCTCCCATTTCACTCATGATGCCTCGCCTTTCACCCTTTATGTTCCAACAAGTCCAAGCGAAATGGACTTTTCTTCGTCCTAGGATATTCACCTTCGTTTAAACTTTCATGTTTTTGTCCCACCCTTGCAATCTCGCTTCTCTCCGCATCATTCCCTTTCCCTACATTTATCGCAGAGGCTGCTAATAACGTTCGTTGCGTTCTAATGGTAAGTCTACAATGTTGTCCCATACCAGAGAACTTCAGTTGTTGATCGACACTTCCGTACGCTTGGCCTCTAATGCAGAACTTGTACTCTGAAGCTCAGCAAGCTTGTAAAGCATAACTAATGGCTATACTACTTGAGAAGTGAAGATATTTGGGATCAGAGAACTGCTTTTCATATATCGTGAGTCCCTCGTCCGCTTCCCGCATTTCAATGGCTTCTGATGGAATGTCAAGTGCATTGTCAGACTGCTGACTAGTCCAAACTTCACCGGGACCTGGAGTTCCTTTGTAGCCTTCAATTTTTGTTGTATGTACTAGTAGATATTTAGATTGAGTTATGATTATGTTTAGTAGACCCTTGGGAGAGTACTTTGAGTGCTGTGAGTATTGGAAAAGGACACGATCGAGCAATGAACGTACAACGGTTACCAGGATGGCGAAAGATCTAACTGAAATGAAATTGAGAAAAACCGTTCACAAGCATTGTGTGAGTGACGACACACAGGTAGTATGCTATGCAGGCGAAACCGAAAGCAAACAACCATCAAACTAGTCTGGTTTGGCCGGTAAGCATTACGAACCAATGGCCGTGTTGCATAATAGCAGCGTACACGTCACATTCAATTAGTAGGCTTCCATAACTGGAAAAACCCGCTGTTAGCACATAGTTAGAAGGGCTGGGACTACGGGCACATACTTAGAGTAATGGGAACAAATCCTTCAGGAAGTAAATAACGCAGTGCTCAAGCTGAAAACGGTCATGAGCGTTCTGGCTCTCCAGGCGTTCCCGACAACTGGCACATCTTGATGGCCAAGGATACGGCAATGAAAACGGGTGCGTGCACAAACAAGTCCAACGCGGTGAATGCCTTTGATTTAGATTTGACAGTACCTTCCGATGGGCCTGGACAGGAGAATCGTTATGGAATAGCAAACGGCGTACGCAGTGTCGGAAGTACCATTTAATGCTATGATTACAGAGTCAGCCTAGGCACGAGGCGGAGTTAGTCTGACATTATGTTTGAGTTGTATGGGAACGTACGATACATAGCCCACATTCCGAAAAATGTGAGTGGTTCCTTTGGAGATATTGAGGAGAGCATAGCGCAAATTCGTAACTGATTGTGTGTGTTGAAGAGCTTGAATGGGCTAGAATTAATAGTCTGGGGTCAATCTGAATGGTGCTCGATTCGAAACTGAGCTACCCACAACGACAATAGTCTCTGTAAAAGATCCACTCTCAGCACCACATCGGTCGCAAAACGAATTATGAACGTGTCATTGCTAGAAGACACCGTTAAAATTTTGGAAAATGGTTCTATCGACAATGAAGAACGCAGTATTCATTTCTGTTCACAAATACCAGTGTAAATTCGTCAAATTCGCCCCACGTTCGATATGGTATAACCTACCAACTTGGAATGATCATTACATTTACTTGCTGCTTTGGCCGGGAGGCGGAACAATCCCTAGTTGAGGCCATGGCGAATAAGTTCCGCTATTCCAATCTTTCCATTGAACGGGAAGCTTTGGAGTCACCAAACTTGGAAACACCTACGCAGCTATGATGCAGGATCGATTCAGGAAAGCATCAGGAGAACCTTGAGAATATTGTAAAAAAGGTTGTTGTTCGGACGATGTCGCATCCAACTAGGCTCGTACCTAGCTTGTCTATGAAGGTTTAATGAGGACCTGTCGATTTGCTGTCGATGTACAGGCTGGTAGTTTGCACGGAGTTTGAAATTTGTGGCACTGACAGCTGACGGCTCTTCGGCATTGCCACTGATGCTACTAAACGCATTGAGCGATATGAGCGATATCTTTGCAAGATCTTGATCCACTGAAAGTCTATGTATTAAATTAATATCTGTACATATATGGGTACTTTTTTGTTCCCAAGACTAGCTGTTGCACAGGTAGTAATGGTTGCGACGACAAGTTCAAACTCCGTGCGCACCCACACACTGGCAGATAGTTACGAGATCCACCAGCCTGTCTATCGACAGGTCTTCATTAGACAACTCGGTTACGGGCCTAGATTTCAATCCAGATCCCGGATCTTGAGGGGTTCTCACTTGGTACGTTCTCCGCATAACATGCGGATTGTTCTGCATCCATTATTTGCTAAGTGCAGTAGGAGATCCACTGCAAGTGGTATTGAATTTCATCGAATTTCATCTATCGATTCAGTACGAGCCCGTAAGATGACGACAAGACGATAGGGTTTCGATACAGTAAGAAAAAATGAAAATGAAGGCGGGAATTTGTCTGGTACTTGCCAACGCCGCGCTGTCAACTAGGGTCTTAACTCTTGACAGCAAACTTTGTTCGGAATCTTTCATATCCTGAATCGATATCGATAACAAGATTGCTATATGTGGACGCGGCATATTTAGTTGGGGTTGACAAACCGGGCTCTGCGTTCCTATTCTTCATGAAGCCTGAAGCGACACCATAATTAGCCGTGGGAATTTATCAGCTGTCGGAAGATACAAAAAGAGACAAGCAACTGTACATACCACCCTTTTCGTCGAGTGCCATCACCGCTATTGTCACAGTAAAATCAAGAATGCGCAAAACCGCTACCAAATTCAACAAGTTCTTCGAAAAAAAGAAGAATCAGAAAGCTACACTGGCTGGGAATATGGCGTCAACCGCTGCTTCAGACTCTGAAACTTCATTGCAGGTACCTTCCACTTATCAGTCTGACGCAGGTCCCGAGCCTGGGGTTGGTGTAACTAGTCAGAGTGGAACTGCATTTTCTGCTCAACCTGCTGAACTGGAAACTGAATTCCAGATCTCTTCTACTAAGCAGTCTGGTTTAGGATCTGGGACTGTAGTTGATACATTTGAAACTGTATTGGGGTTCCTGAAAGAAGTTTCAGCACCATTCACACCTTTGCAGGCTGCAGTAGGTGGTGTTATCGAGTGCATCCACATTTACAAGGTCAGTTCTCAATGTAATTAGTTTCATCTAATCACATACACTTTTATATAGAAAGTAGCTGGAAATACAGAGTCCCTTCAAGCTCTTGCAAAGGATCTAATCTTGCACACAAAACTTATGCATGAACACCTGAACAGAGATGACATGGATGTGTTTGAATGGATGATCATCCAAGATTTGGCCAAGTAAGATAATCAAGTTCAGGTAATGATGTTGATTACTCACTGCTTTCTTGAAGCAATCTTAAAGCAATCAACAAGAGAGTCAAGGAACAGATGCAGTGGGGCAATTTTGACAATGTGATTCAGAAGGACCAGGTAGCTGATAGGATTGAAACTTTTAAGAGGGAGATTCAGGATGCATATCAGGAATGCCAGGTAAAATTTAGTCCAATGTCAAGTGAAACAATAGAGCTTATGCAATTCAAACAGATGAAACTGATTTCTGCCATTAAGACAGAAACTGGAAAGATCTTGGAGGTAACTATCATTTGTGACCTGCACATGCAAAAAATAATGGCATGATTGTAGGGAATTGTTCTGGCAAAGTTGGACCACTCTGTCAAAGCATCTTATGATGCAGACGTGGGTGTACAATATGCTCGTAGGTTTTGCCATCCGGGCACAAGAGCTAGGATCCTTGAAGAGATCCAAAAGTGGGCTTCTGATCCCAATGGTCCCTCTGGGTACTGGATCTGTGGTATGGCGGGAACAGGAAAGAGCACAATTGCCATGACCATCTGTCAAAGCCTTGATGCAAAAGGCACTCTTGCTGCCTCTTTCTTTTGCTCTCGTCAAATTCCTGGGTGTAGAGAATACCAGTTGATCATTCCCACCCTGGCATATCAATTAGCCAGTTACTCTAGAAGATTTGCCTTTGCACTCAGAGATATTCTTAGTAGATATCCTGACATTGCCTCAAAGAAGCCGGATGAGCAAGTGCACAGGCTTCTGATTGACCCTTGGCAAAAATTGATGCAAAATAATGAAATAAATATGAAATCGCCAGTAGTTATGGTGGATGCTTTGGATGAATGTGAAGGAGTTGAAGTGGCATTAAGCCCACTTACAAATGCAATTCAGAGTAACAAGCTTCCCAAAATGAAGTTTCTCTTTACTAGTCGCCCAAAGCATGCTATTGAGCAGCTGATGCATTCTCATTCAAGCCTGGGGGAAATCACAAAAGTAAAAGAGTTCATTCTACATCAGGTGAAGGAAACTGAAGTTCAAGAAGATATCCACACATATGTAGAGTCAGAGCTGAACAAAATTGCTTCAGAAGTGGAACTTGAAAAGATGACAAAACTGTGTGGAAAGCTGTTTATCTATGCTGCAACTGTAGTCAAATTTGTGAAAAATGTGCAGGAGCTTACCTGGCAGAAAAAAAGATTTGTTAAATTGATGGGACAGAATGAAAAGCCAGCAGACCTTGAACAGCTTTATATGCAAGTGATGCAGGATGCTATTCCTAATGATTTGGAGCCCAATGAGCAGGAGCAGGGATGGCAAATTCTGCACACAGTAATCACTGTAAGCAGACCATTGTCTTGCAAAGCAATAGCAGAATTATTATCACTGGAGGAAGATATTGTAGAAGGACTTATAGCCAGGCTGCATGCAGTTTGCTATATCTCAAAAGTAAATCGGGCTATTTATGCATTCCATTTATCATTCCCAGAGTTTGTTACCAGCTCTCAGAGTATTGGAAGACCTTATGATTGTGCTGCACAACATATTCAGCTAAGCTTGATGTGTTTGCAACAGTTGGAAAAATTGAGATTCAACATATGTGATTTGTCATCATCCTTTATACCAGATTCAAAAGTTGAGGGGTTAAATATGAAAATTAGGGAGAATATTGGGGAAACAGTGGAATATTGCTGTCAGTCTTGGAGCAATCATGTTAAAATAGCAGAGCCACAAAATGAATTAATGCAAAATCTGAAAAGATTTTTGCAAGAGAAGGGAGTTTTTTGGATAGAAGCTATGAGTTTGTTAAAAGCATTGCCAAGATGTGGAGAAATGTTAGAAGTAGTGCTACAGGTATGTTGCAGTTTCACAAGTACATAATTGCAGAATGCTTAAGAGATGTCAGAAAATTACCAACTTGGAATTGATAGACATAAAGGATTTGTTGCTAGACTTGCGAAATTTATTAATGGTATTTGGAAGTAGTGATGTTAATGGAATGACACCACATTTGTATCTGAGTATTATTCCATTTTTGGAGAAGAAAAGCAAATTGAGGGTTGAACTGAAAAGAACGGTAAGGATAGAGCAACAGGTGGTCAACAGACCTGGCCTGCAGATAGGAATACTGGGTACAGCCGGAGCATTGCATAGTGTGGTTTACTCTAGTGATGGAACCAGGATTGTGTCTGGGTCTGGTGATGGGACAGTGAGGATCTGGGATGCCACCACTGGCACTCAGATTGGTGATCTTCTCCATGGCCATGATCAATCTGTCCAGTCAGTAGCATTTTCACCTGATGGAACCAGGATTGTGTCTGGGTCTTTAGACAAGACAGTGAGGGTCTGGGATGTCACCACTGGCTCTCAGATTGGTAATCCTTTCCATGGCCATGATGATTATGTCCGGTCAGTAGCATTTTCACCTGATGGAACTAGAATTGTGTCTGGGTCTGATGACAAGACAGTGAGGATTTGGGATGCCACTACTGGCACTCAAATTGGTGATCCTCTCCTTGGCCATGATCATTCTGTCCAGTCAGTAGCATATTCACCTGATGGGACCAGGATTGTATCTGGGTCTTTTGACAGGACAGTGAGAATCTGGGATGCCACCACTGGCACTCAGATTGGTGATCCTCTCCATGGTCATAATGATTATATCCAGTCAGTAGCATTTTCATCTGATGGAACCAGGATTGTGTCTGGGTCTTTAGACAGGACAGTGAGAATTTGGGATGCCACCACTGGCGCTCAGATCAGTGACCCTCTCTATGGTCATGATGATTATGTCCAGTCAGTAGCATTTTCACCTGATGGAACTAGGATTGTGTCTGGTTCTTTGGATAGGACAGTGAGAATCTGGGATGCCACCACTGGCACTCAGATTGGTGATCCTCTTCATGGCCATAATGATTATGTCCGGTCAGTAGCATTTTCACCAGATGGAACCAGGATTGTGTCTGGGTCTGATGACAAGACAGTGAGGATCTGGGATACCACCATTGGCACTCAGATTGGTGATGGTGATCCTCTCCATGGCCATAATCATTCTGTCTAGTCAGTAGCATTTTCACCTGATGGGACCAGGATTGTATCTGGGTCTTTAGACAGGACAGTGAGGATTTGGGATGCCACCACTGGCACTCAAATTGGTGATTCTCTCCATGGCTATGATGATTATGTCCAGTCAGTAGCATTTTCACCTGATGGAACCAGGATTGCATCTGGGTCTGATGACAAGACAGTGAGGATTTGGGATGCCACTACTGGGATGCAGATTAGTGATTCTCTCTATGGCCATGATGATTATGTCCAGTCTGTAGCATTCTCACTAGATGGAACCAGGATTGTGTCTGGGTCTGATGACAAGACAGTGAGGATCTGGGACTCCACTACTGGCACTCAGATTGGTGATCCTCTCCATGGCCATAGTAATTATGTCCGGTCAGTGGCATTCTCACCTGATGGGACCAGGATTGTGTCTGGATCTGATGACAAGACAGTGAGAATTTGGGATGCAACCACTGGCACTCAAATTGGTGATCCTCTCTATGGCCATGATGATTCTGTCCAGTCAGTAGCATTTTCACCTACTGGAACCAGGATTGCATTTGGGTCTTTAGACAGGGCAGTGAGGATCTGGGATGCCACCACTGGCACTCAGATTGGTGATCCTCTCTATGGCCATGATAATTATATCCAGTCTGTAGCATTTTCACCAGATGGGACCACAATTGTGTCTGGGTCTAATGACAAGACAGTGAGGATTTGGAATGCCACCACTGGCACTCAGATTGGTGATCCTCTCCATGGCCATGATGATTATGTCCGGTCAGTAGCATTCTCACCTGATAAGATCAACATTGTGTCTGGGTCTGATGATGGGACAGTGAGGATCTGGGATGCCCCCACTGGCACTCATATTGGTGATCCTTTCTGTGGCCAGAATGATTCTGTCCAGTCAATAGCATTTTCACCTGATAGAACCAGAGTTGTATCTGGCTCTGTTGATGACAGAGTGAGAATCTGGTACAGTGCTAATCATGCTAATAACAACTCATCATCACCTATATCATATGGTATGCCACCTCAATTATGTTCCTCATTCTGCTTTAACCCACTGTCCAGCTGATGTAAATCTGCATTGGATCCTGTTGTCAAATGATTGGATTCAACTTTCCCATATCCCTTCTCCCCTTATTTGGATTTCTCCCCCCTTTCACAGAACATTATGGACTCCTGGAACCAAATGCATCATTTCATGTATTGGGTATAACAGACTATCATTCCAAAATTGTGTGTTTGGCAAGAATTGGACTCAATGCTTCTTGGATTTGTAACTACTGTATGATTATGACCAATGAATTGGGAAATTCACTAATTCCAGGGGTCCTGCTATCCATTATTATAATTATTCACTTCAAATTCATCACTTGATCAGGACATTATGCAATTTCAATGCTTATTACATTACTGCCTGACATATCTACCCACAATTTTGCAGTCAGTACAGATGCATATACTTTCAGCACAGTTAATATACTCTGTGCTGTGTATGATGTACTCATACTCATTTATATTAACCTAGAACCAGATGCAATCACTACATGCTTAAGATGCATTACACATCCATAAAATCCACTATCCCAGATGTAGCAAAAAATTTTACCTAACTAGTGCTTCATAAATGGTAAACACTTTTTTCTTGGCAGTGCTTCTGTCATTTGTGCACTTTTTTTGTTTTGTTTTTGACATGGCTAAGCATGTCCATCTTGAGTGCAACAAAGATTTCAACTCATTCCTGAATCCTCACTCACCTTCATGACATATCTGGGATCTCAGTATCAATAATCAGTGTGGTATCTCTGGATTTGCTACATTTGATCCAAACATTTCCACCATTAATAGCTGGTGTAACTACTGACCAGCTATCTGTAATCTGCTTAATGGGCATTGAAGAATTGGCAGGAGAATTTCTAATTGTAGCATTGCAGGTTAGTTAAGAGCTCGCTAAAGACTGACAATTGATTTTTCAACTGCACTGCTGGTAAACCTTTCCTTCCCTAAGCCCTGAGGACCAGAAACTGACTTATCATTAAGCTCACAATTAACAACTTCAGAGAATCCTTAGAGGATTGAGGTTTTTGAACATTTGCTACTACAATCCAGGTGCAGCTTAATGAAGCTTACTTTTTGCTTGGTAGTCAAGTTGTTGTTAGACCTGAGCCAATTGATAGGATGGAGAGTAGATAGGTAGGTAGCTGGGTAGTTAACTGTACAACAAAAGGATATATTAGGTGTTGAACTCTTCTGCATCTTGCAGAAGAGGCTACAATGCTTTGCTGGACAGAATCTGCAGTCAAGATGAAACAAAATTTGAACCAATCAGTAAACTACTAGCTATTGCAAGTAGGATTCTGACGATCTAATTCCTCCAGCTAATATGACACTTTGGGGCCACCAAATTTGAAAACCTTGAGATTTGGATCAGCAGAGATGGAACCTGACACTGCAGAGCTGGTTGCTGCAGCTGTCAGGGAGGTCATCAATGATGAAAGGGACAAGCTTGACAAACATAAGAGTAGTAGATAGGGTTGTAAATTGAACAAGGGGGACAGAACAACACTATTGGCTCTCCACAGCTGGCCGGCTACTGGAAGAAGTATCCATGGCTCAATTTGGAAAGCTGGACAATAGATCCCCGGATCCTTGATGTGGACCAGTCTACCATTAACTGCTCTCAGGAGTACTTAGCATGTGTATATTGTGGGTTAGGGTGTGCAGTGGTACCTCTGAGCTGTTAGGCTCGGAATGATGATAGTAAGATAAGTAATTGTCTATCGTTGTTGGCCTTCAGAGTAGGCCTTTTATACTCTATGGTAGGTATTCTAGAAGTGTCTACTAGGTAAGTAGCAGTTCTACTACATTCCATGTATCACTAATACCACAGTAATTATCTGAGTAATCTACAAATAAATATTACTAAGCTTCATACTGGAGTTGCTAGTTCCGGTCAAAGCATCGGATCACAACAGTGTACATACACCCATTCACCTCTTGACATGGCTTCATTGTTGCCTGAATTCTAATGCATGTGTGGCTCAGAATTTGTTTCCAGATCTACTTCCTTCCTTCCTTCCACTGAGCACACTACAATTGCCCTTTTTTTTGTTCTGGAATGCACTACCGAGTTCTTGCTGCTATCTTGAACTTCAGTCCAACAATTAATCACTGGGTATCTCAATTGATCAAGCTGCAGTCAGTGAGTCATTTTCTTTTTTAAAAAAAATCCACATTCGCTGTTAACCAATACAATTTGAATGCAGTCTACAGTCACCCTTGTCCTGCTGAGCAAATTTGTTGCATCTGCCCATTTTTTCACACTTGACTCAACACTTAGCGCATCCAATGTTGACTGTCTCAACAACATTTTTTATGTTGGAAAAATGGATTACAGGAAGACACTGAGTTGTCAGGCTCCGAATGTCACGCTGATTATTGCTTCAGCTATTCCATTGAGTACAATCATTGATGGTATTGAAATGTACATACTGGAATCCTTTTCCAAACCTCATCTGCTATGCTAACTGCACCAATTCTTTGATTGTTTTACAGTCTTGTCTGCACTTCAACTCACTTTGGAATGGAATCCCCAACTTCAAGGCAAGCTTATCCACTGTCCAGTCCCTTATTACACTGACAGCAAAGATTCTCTTTGGCATACAATCAACTCACCGGCTGCACTCAATCACAACAATAAATGCCAATTGACCTTCATCATCTGCAATGGAAATATTACTGGGAGTGGTGAGCTGGTTTTTGGGTTAAGTTGTGTGAATGGGTCACTCACTACTCTGATTTTTCATTCTCTGTGATGTAGGCAATGACTGAATGACTCCCGGATTGTATTGGATATTCTCACGGTCAATTTGGAGTCATTGATATTCAAGAATGTTGGAGAAGATGCTAGGGTCTTCAACTAGGGCAAGATATACTTGAGTTTGCTTGAGTTCGAAGGACATGTTGTTCTGTAAGTTGCATCTATGTTATAATTTATTATTCTTTTTTCTTTTTTTGAATACAATGTCCCCTTCCTTCTTTGCTATCTCCTCTCCCATCCAGATACATGCACATTGCCAGGGTTGGTAAACCCCCAGAATCTGTTAACTGAGGAAAGCAGGATTTGGTATAGTATCATCTACTCTGATGCTCTGATGAGCCCACTGGAGTTGGAGTTGTATGACCAGATACATAATATCACTGGTGTTTTTCCCAATGTTCTACAAGCATATCCTTACTGATATAGTAAGTTCTATTCTATGTTTGAATTAATTATGACAATTGAATCTTTACATTTTCCGCAGATGCATGTTGTAATATCTCGCTGCAACACTCTTCTCTTTCCACATATATACTTTTGTCATAGTAACATCCTATTCTTTGTACTACACACATTCACGACCAAAGACTTTATGCTTCTTTCTTGGAAAGGGGTATGGCCAATGTCAATACAGAATTGACAGAGAGATAGTATCACAGTGTGATCTAGTCAGACCTTCATGTGAAATATCGCACGTGGTGGCATACTGTACACTATATGATCATTCGCAGGATAAGAGTTTCTGAACTTGTACCTGCCACGTGCAGAGCGCAATGGCCCACCCCACAACAACTCCTTAGGCTGTCTCTTGCAGTGAAGCAACCAGCTTTACACTGCTCACTTGATTGGCTTTCATCCTTTGCAATCCTCCATCAATCCCAGCAAGGCCATTCAGGAGTTTCTCCATGCGATTGGGCTACACAAATCATCAGTGCAGAAAGCCAAGCAATTTCAAAAAGTAAACTCACCACAATCAACCCATCCCGTATCAACTTTGGCAAAGCCATCCAAATCACTCAACCAAACTCCCTGTTGTTTGGAGGGTGCAAGTTTCCAAAGATCAGATAAACCTTCCTTCCATTGCCGGAACCCTTCGCCTCTCCATTCACATCTGCCAACTGCCCATCTCTGTTGAGAATGTCCAAACAAACACCTGCAGCCTCACCATCGATGACCAAATTGAACACCAGTTTAATTGGAGCACCAGCGATTTCCTTTGCTGCCTCTGTGAACCCACTCGCAGGGACCTCCCCTTGATCAACGACATGTGTCACTCCAAGTGATCTCAGGAAATTGGAGTGGTGAGCAGAGGCGTAGGTGATGATTTTGCTGTATCCAAGATGTTTGAGAATTTAGATGGCATATTGGCTGATGGAGGTGCTCCCGCTGTAAACCACTGCCGGCTGGCTGGAATACTTGGGCTTGAATTCAAGTGTGGGGTCTAGGGCTGTGCCTGCGGGACCCAAAAGACCGAATGCGGCAGTAGTAAACGCAAGAGGAATGGTAGAGGCCTGGTCATAGTTGATGTTGGAGGGAATCTACATCCATGAATGTTGAGCTGGCATTAAACCTATGTATTCAGAATGTACATATTCAAACATAAATCACTGACCTTGCCAACAATATCAGCGGGAACAAGAGTGTACTGCTGGAAGCCGGCGAATTCATTCGAATACCAACCTCTGAAGAAGCTGGAGCAGGCATTAGGGCCTGCCAAAGGCACGGAAACATGAACAGGCAACAGCACATACACTTTATCACCCTTTGAGAACCCCTCAATGCCTTTGCCAACTTCTGCGACGTCTCCTGCAATATCGCCACCAAAAATAGCAGGATACTTGGTAATGAAAAAGTCGTATGCCTGAATCTTCCAATCGGCCAGATTCAGAGCAGCACTGATAACCTTGACAGATAGCTGCCCTGGACCGGGCTTGAGAATCGGTGCATCAGACATGACAAATGCACCTTTGGCTTTTTCCAGGTATAAAACTTTCTGTGTACTAGCCATGATTCATGAAGCTGTAGGTTGAGTATGAGTATGAGCGGGAGTGATAGAATGATCTCATTTAAAGTTTTCTGAGTAAGCGAGTTCTGAAATCATTTCATGTACAGGTTTGCTATATAAATAAGTAGGCTCGTTCCCAGTCTGTCGATAGACAGGCTGGGAGATCTCGGAACTATTTGGGTGGGTGCGCACGGAGTTTGAATTTTCATTGCCGGCCGCACACATGATTTGATTGCATCAGCTAAATTTTTCCATTGCATATTCGTAGCTTTACATTCCTGTTCATATACACAACAACAACCGCACTCATACATGATTTTTGTCCTCGTATTCCTTCTTTACCAGCTGTTAATCAATATCATCAAATTAATTCTCAATTTTATGCATTTAAATGGCCTCAATCTCAGAAAGACTATGGAATGACCTTTTCCAGTATCCGCTCTCAGAATCAGCTACTGCCCAGTTCTTGGACTTACTGGAAGATACCGAATTTATCTCTAGGCTCACAGAAGATGAAATTGGCTTGATGTGGAGAAGTTTTTTAGCATTGGACCGTGCCATGGGAGGAACCAAAGGACTGAGGAGGCATCAGCTTGAAGTGGTGTTTGGCATTGAAGCCGGGAAAGATGTTACTTTGAGGGCAGCTTGTGGAAGTGGGAAGACTATTGCGATGGCACTCCCAGCTCTGATAGACCCTTCCAAGATCATTATTTCCATTTTGCCTCTGAAGTTGATTCAAGAAAATCATGTACGTCCAACGGTTTGCTCTACATCCCTTAGTTCTAGCTTTCCTTAGGCCTGAGAGTTTAATGAGCTTGGAATCAAGTCGATTATCATAAATGGAGATACAGTCCCTCAACTCTCAGCAAAGGACTGGAAGGTATGTAACTGCTAATGCTTCAAATAACACATAACTAACTTTGTTTAAGGAAATTGAAAATCATTCAACCTATCGACATTTTGCTTTATCACCAGAACAAGTTCAAGGAGGATCACACGTACCAAGATTCTGACATCTTCTACACATATCCAAATGGTCCAAATGAATCTCACTGCTAAATTACAATGAACCTCATTTTATTAAAACAGCTGGAAACTCTCATGCAAATGAGCCTGCTTTTTGCCCTATACTTGTGCAGATTGGTGATCTTATCCAGGTTCAGCTTAGGTCCAGTGCCCCTGTTGCTGTTTTTTCTGCTTCCTTAACTCCCCGTATTCATTCAATCACAATGAACAGTCTCCACATGCGTGAAGAAAACACCTGGCACATTGAATGCTCAACCAACTGCCCAAACTTGATTCATGCAGTTAAACCTATGGTCGGCAATCAGACCAATCTATTGAATCTCGACTTCTTAATACCTCCCATGGGTTGTCCAAGGCTGATACCACTGCTTGAAAAAGGAATTGTCTATGTTGACGACTGAGCTCTTGCTATCACAATTCGAGACTACCTTGTATCTAAACTCCCACATGAATATCTCAATACCAAACCATTTTCAGTTGAAGTACCACACATTCTCCAGCCAATTGAGGTTTTACATGCGCGGTTCTCCAATCTTTGTTGTAAAATTGTCTTCAAATCTTTTTGCAATCCAAATGGCACAGTCCGTATACTCATTGCTACTGAAATGGCATCAAATGGGATAGATGTTGTGCAGCTTCTGTTTGTGGTCATATTTGGTGTGCCCAGAGATGAGATCAATATTGATCAGCAGGGAGGGCGAGCTGGCTGAAGCAGTAACTGTCAATGCCTTGTCCTACTGATTGCAGAGAAATGGGCAGTCAAAAATCTTGCCGCTAAGGATTCAAATTATCAGCCAGGGCCAAAGGAGAAGCATACATCTCTCGGAGTTGTTGACTACTGTCATACAAAAGGCTGCCGTTGCAAATGGTTTGCAGATTTCAATGGCGATAACACTCAAGAACATAAGTTTCCATATTCAATTTCAGTTTCTGTGTTGAAATCTTTCTAGGCCTCAACTACACTTCACATTGGTGCTGTGATAACCATGGAGAAGAAATAGACTTCTCAGTCTTTTTTCCTGGCTCTGCAGTCATATCTTTACCGTCTAAGGCAGATGCACCTTGGGTCTCCAATAAATATTGTCCTGTACCAGAACAAAAATTACTTGAAGATCATCTTAAACTTCTGCAGTATAGTCAGGGATTTCCATCTGATACTCCATTCCTTTTCTTTTGATGAGTTTTTTCCTGCTTCACATTTCACTACGCTAGCCTGGGCACCACAAGGAAAGCTTACCACAGCTGAGGATGTCACTCGCTTGCTTTCTCAAAGTCAAGAGTGGCACAAGCTGATAGCCCTTGATATTCTTCATCAAATCAGGGACTGGGACAACAACAATCCACCCTTCAAATGAAACCAACAAACAAAGAATCAGCAGGTACAAGATGGCTCAGAACCGGCAGATTCAGATGATGAATTCATGTTGTGGTCAGTATCAAATATGGCGCAGTCTCAACCACCTGAGTCAGAGTTCTTTGCATGATCAGTATCTGAATTGGTGAACCAACAGCCCAGACCTGTCACACCAGCTTTTTCATTGAGACCATCATCCTGCAGTTCATTACAATATTGATCCAGTCCTATCCCTCCTTGTAGCCCTGTGCCTCCCTCTAGCCCAATTTCGACAGGTCCTCCATCACCCCAAAATACACCAACTGCTCGCCAATTATGAGATTCCGAATTCAGCTCAATTCTTACCTCACCAAAATGCATAAGATGCATTGAATTTCCCTCTCCATAGCTTACTCTACATTACTTAGTCTTCCTCCTCTTCATTGCTGGCATATTCTCCATTACCTGACACATATTTCTTCCATCGTTTGACCCATGCTGAAAACAATTGATCCTGTAACATACTCCTCCCTTTTTCCATTGTATCAACCATGGGCCATGTCACCTGTGGACATTGTAACTTATGAATCCTCCCTGTCATTGAATCATGTACTTGGAGCATTGCATACGCCCTGTGAATCTGATTTTCTTGTACTTTGAGATATATTTTTCTGATAGTGGGATATTTTGTTGGTGTCAGAGTGACTAGTTTGGACCCATTCGCTGTCAGTCATGACACTGAACTGAGGCGTGATATTTCAATAAACAGGAATATTCAGTGAGATATTTCTGAGTTTCTCAAATGACACATGCAGTCCTTTTGAAGTGCTATAAGTCTATGACGCTGACTAAGTATTCTGCACATGTATTTGATAAAAACAAACCTTCTGAAAGTTGTTGAATTCTGTGTTCTTGTCAACACTGTAGTAATGATTGGTGCACCCCGAGGTGCTTATGAGTGAATTTTCACACATGATGTTCCTATATGGAGTCAGGCCAAGCTTAAACGACATGAGATATAGCAAGACTTACACAAATTGCTCAGGCTAGACCTTCTTGAGATGCTGAATGAAGAATAGAAGCTCAGTTGCATAATTCTTGTTACCACCACCCACAAACCTAGCGGTTAAGAGCCCAAGCAGAATTCCTAATTGCCCAAAATCACCAGATGATACTCCAGTTGTAACCAGATAAAAGAGTAGAAGGTCTCAATTGAGGAGGATAATGTTACAGGGAGAGAAATCAGCAGAGGATTTTGCATGTTCGGTCTCCAAAGCAGAGTCGAAGAAGAATCTTTCTGCAATTTTCCGTGAGAAGCCCAAAAGGGTAGTAGCTGAGGGAGATGATTCCAAAAACTGTTCAATAGCTGTTCCAGCCACAACTTCAAAGTAATAAAGAATGTGACCAGCAAGAATGTCCATGAAGAGTGCCTTTAGGGTTTCAAATTCTGGTTTTTCACCTCCTAGTTGTGTTCATCCTAGAAGCGCTATATAATACTGGAGAGAGCCTATATCTGATGAAGTTCCTCAATGAATAGTATGAATAGACCAAGCAAGGTTTAGCTCAAGATGAAACCAGCTGAGTCCCAACTGATGATGTTGGAGTTGTGTGATTGCACCAATGTCACCTTTGTGCTGAACGAATCAGTGCATTGCTTTTCTGATCATGGAAGGAAGGGACAGCTTGGTCGTCAAGATCATAAGGAGCGAGTGCAAGTTGGTTGAAGTAGATATTGTCATTGACCTGAATTGTGCCGTTGATGGTTCCTTCATTGAGTGCTGGTGTGAAGAACATACTCAAAAGTTTTGTAGTTGCGTGGAGGTGGCCTGTACAACTTGTACTGGAGTTCAGGCTCTGCAGCTAGAGTAGACGAATGCATTTTTGAGTGTGTCAAGAGAATTTGTGAGATAGCGATGCAAGCGTGGTTAATAAGGTCTGCTCATTGGGAGAGAGAAGGGTGGACATCTTCATTGTAAGTTATGATTTTGCCAAGTGATTGGCGCTCAAGAATCGCCTTGAGTGAAAGTGCAGATCTTGTAGCATTACGAAGCGAGAGTATAACTGTTGTTGTACCAACTTGAACCTTGGGCGGCTGTAGGTCTCATTGTTCAATGTGGACTGATGTAATCTGCTGATAGTTATCATGGCTTTCAGCAAAGCCAGGAGCAGTGTGAACAAACATCTGAGCACGTGTCATTTGCTTGCTAGAGAGAGCTGATTCTGCTGCATAGAGTGATTTGACAGAGGGAGTGAAGTGGAGACTTGAGAGCAAGTTGATGACACGTTTAGGTGCAGCTGTACTTAAGAGGAAGAATACGAAAGGAATTGCAATTGCGAGATTATTTTGAGAGCGAAAATGAGCAAGCTGAGATTGTATCATTGTAATGAGCTGAAAAATCATGAGGAAACTGCACAATAGTAAGCCTGAATAGTTCATACAGTATCTTGGTTAGACTTCCTCTTTTTCTCTCAGATTGCTCAATTAGTTTGGCTAGCTTTTTGGAGAATACATCGTAGAACTGAAGATTTATTCTTAAGGATGTTTGTGTAATCATCGAGAGAGAAATGAAGAAGATATTCAGGAGTGACATCCTGCATCTTCATCATGAAGTCCTCCTGTAAACCCTCCATCTCTTCGTAGACAATGCCCTCGACAACCTCCACAGCTTTGAACCTTAGCCAGTTATACAACCTCTCTTTCCCTCGCGCATCCAATTCAACAGTGTTCAGGAATTTCTCCACTGCTTGAGTTTGGAAAAACTTCTTTCGAAGCTTGGAGAATTCTGCAAGAGGACTAAGACTAGTTTCGAGGAGGAATTCCATCGGACTCATGCGAAAGTCTTTGCGAAGGAGAGCAACAATTTCGAGCAGTTTCTGAGTTCGTGTAAGATTTTGGGAGTTCCAGCAAAGAGTATCTCCACATGCTACAGTATAGGTTGGAGCTTGAGGCCAATAAACTGGTGGAAAAGGATATCCGTACGCCGCTGGAATTGGTACAAGCTGATAAGGATTCATGACGCATAAAATTGAGAATTAATTTGATGATATTGATTAATAGCTGGTAAAGAAGGAATACGAGGACAAAAATCGCGTATGAGCGCAGTCGTTGTCGTGTATATGAACAGGAATGTAAAGCTATGAATACACGATGGAAAAATTTAGCTGACGCAATCAAATCATGTGTGCGGCCGGCAATGAAAACTCAAACTCCGTGCGCACCCACCCAAATAGTTCCGAGATCTCCCAGCCTGTCTATCGACAGGCCCTCATTGATCGGCCTTCCAGCTAACAACGAAATTGTAGCAATGTTTCGAAAAAACGCACCTCAGTGATCTTGTTTATAGTAAACAAAGATGATGACATTTGCTCCACAGCGCCGCGAGGCCCCTAGGATCCTGAATGGGTAGGATTCTAGTGATTTCATGCTATTCTTTCTCGGTGACTCTCAATGTAGTATTGTAAAAGCTATATGTACACATAATGGAACATAAGTACACATAATTTATACCTCGAAGAGTCGATGAAAGCTTTTAAACAAACGAGGTGTTGATGCTGGGTGGAGCAAGAGTGGAGCAAGGGTGGAGCAATGGTGGAGCAGATGTCATCATCTTTGTTTACAATAAACAAGATCACTAAGGTGCGTTTTTACGAAACATTGCTACAATTTTGTTGTTAGCTGTCATAGACAGGCTGGGAACGAGCCTAATAAATAAGTTATAAGTGCTAGGTGGGTAAGTGCAGTTGCAGGCGCCTATAGGGTTCCTATGACGCTGGGACGGTCAATGCTTCGTTCGTGATTAGCGCTCTGATGCCCCCAGGCCTGCTTCGACTCAGAGAAAAGATAACGTACGCTGTATGTAGATACAATCACAAGCTCTGAAATATGACGATGTGGCGAGTTCGGCTCTCGACTGTCATACACCATGATTACAAGCAGAATACAGACTTTTAAAAAAAAAAAAAACCATTCCAATTCCGCATACCATCCCTGTACAAATTCCAACATCACAAGGACACCTCCACAATACTCTACATATAATATTTATTTTCTCTAAATCTGAACCTTCCCACCTTTCGTGGAGTCTCAACGTGTCTGGTTCGATTACCCTCGTCTGAATGTGCATTTCACCATTAAATCAATCCGTCACATTGGCGAGTTCACATTTGCGTTCCTACTGGTCGTAACAATCAATCAGCTCGAGAATGCCTAAGCCGTCTCTTCCAGAGAGGCAACCAACTTTACGCCTCTAACTTTGTTGTACTTCAGTTTCTGCAAATCTCCGTCAATCTCAGCAAGACCATTTGAGAGTTTCTCCATGCGATTCTACATTCATAAACCTCACAGCAGCATCAGATCTACGGTTCACAAGGTAGGCGGCGTTACCCCCTACCATTCCATATTGCTCCTGGTCGCCGCACAGCATATACTCAGACCCTATTTTACGGTTTTACTTATACAACATTTCTTCCATCTTTTCTTGTTTTATTACTTAGAGCCATGTATGTCCGTAATTCTCCTTCATCGAATCGACGCCAGTTATCCGTGGCATCTCTCTGCTCTTTTGCTCGTGTCTTCTGTATCTCGAGCCCGGACCGTAATGGCACTTGAAGCCAGCGGGCTCATTGGCGCGCGCGCAATCTTTCGATGTATAATACTCAAGCAGAGTGATTTTGTGATGAACGGCAGTCACTTCTCTGTGCACAGTTTATACCGACTAAGTATACAATATCTATTCAACCAATCCCGGACAAACATAAGTCGTACACCAGCGAATTTGCGTTCCCTTAGGTTGTGGGCTCCTTACACCACATTCAGAGCTTTGTGGCGGCAGCAGGCTCATCTGAGTCAGACGCTTCTCGCACTGATTTAGCGCTCCTCGGTTCAGTGTTCGAGCTTGTGGTCAGAAACACTGCTGGATCCGTCCGAACATTAGCCTACGTAATTCTCGAATACCACCGCTGGGCCGACACGGGCTCCGATTAAGCAGCTGGTGGGCCATACCCGCATGAAGTCTATTGCTGCTGGCCACAACGCGACGGCTTAGCTGAATGTCACACTGGGAAGCATTGCGAGAGTGGACAAAAAAGAGAACAGTGTTTTGTGTCCTGGGCAGTACGGGTTGATAGTGATACTTATACCAACGGGCAGGAAGAGGCGATAAGACTGGAAGCTTCGAACTTATAGGCAGGCAGCAAATCATAAGTGATTCATATAGCAACAGTCTAATCTGAAATAAAAGGTACAAATATTGAGATCAAAATTTCTGTGCACTATAGTTGTGAGCTAATTTCAGGTTCAGCGATTGATTTGCATTGTGAAGTCCAAAGATTTCACCCAACCAGCGTGCTATTCTGATGGTTGGCAGGTTGAGCAAATGCGATCCCTGATAACTGCGATGGTATTGGCTGATTTCTGTCCTCTCGAAGGTTCAGCATCATATGTGACATCAAGACGCCAGATAGGCTGAAATATTAGGAAAGAAACCTTCTGTAAGCTCCCGCATACACTCCGAAATCCAGACTTACACAACAGAAAAAATAGTAAACATGCCCTTCAGCAGTTCCTAGGTTGAGAATCTAAGTTTCAAATATTGAAACGTTCTTAGATATCTTACCGCTGCAAACTTCGAGCGGAGTAAAAGAACCTATTACTGCCAAATTCCCAGATATAGGAGGACAATATGACTCACAATAAAGATCAGTATATTTCCCAAATTCATCAGAGTAATGATTCCAAAATACATAAGACCTGCACTGTCTCAGAATTCCAAATTGGATAGAGTGAAAAAAACAATGTCTACTTACCGTCTCGCATGATGACAGTCATTATTCCTCCAGGAGTGTCGGCTTTACTGAACCCAAGAGTCTTTCGTAAGGTCAAAGAGAAGACGCAAAGGTCAAACGCAGACAGTCCAATCCAGAGATAGGTCAAATCTTGAATGAGTGAGTGCTCGTACCCAGTTATCAAGGAAATCCGGACATACAAAATCCTCTAAGAGCAGCAAGTACGGAGTGAAATTCGGCATTTGGCAGTCGGAGAGGTTGAAAACTTACTGCGATTTACTAAAGACTGTTTCATTGCCTATCTGCTCCAACACTGATGGGGATTGGATTTGGACAGGATCAGTTCGCCAATCCGCTAGATACAGTTGTACCTATAATGGAAATATCACTAATATGCATCGCCCAGATATTGTAGAGTTACTGACAACGGAATTGACAAAAACGCACAAACTTGCCACACTAAGAAACACTTTAATTCGCCTACTTCCCCCGTACAAAGCCACTACTCGTAGAAAGAAGAGTGCTGGCCAGTAACAAGATCAGGAAATCAGCAACTATTGAAAATAAGGTTGGAATCATACCAATGACATTGATCTGAATTATAAACATCAAAATCTGTATATACACACCCACATATAGACCTCTGTGAGGGAAGAGGTAAGCGCGAATAAGGTCAGTTGTATCGATACACTCACGTTGATTGTGGCTACGAAAGTCAATATGTGTTTCTGAACTAAATGCATAATGCTAACACTTACCTCATGATGGACAAGGTTAGGCCAGAAGTAGAGAACTTGAGCTGCAATTAACCCAAAAATACTGGCATATCGGTTGATAAAGAAAAGTATTGCAGGGAGCTTCTTGCAGTCTCGTTGCCAGAAGTATTCCACTTCTTTGTCCAATGTCAGGAACCAGTCGTACACTAGAATTACTGGAGAAGGATCAGATAAAATAATCGGATAAAGTTATATACTATAGGGGGATGTACCAATTTCCATAACCTCAACGTAGTGATCCCAGTTCCTAAAAAATATAAGCAGATGGATTGTCACACTTTTGTCAATTTGTTATAGCGAGTCAAGCAATAAAGCTCACACTTGAATCTGCACTTCTTCTGGGCTCCAGGTGCTCATTTTCTAGTGCGACCGCAATGGAAGACAATGCGAGACTGATGGCACAGAGCAGCCACTCAGATTTAAGTATCCTGAGACCGGCTGCAACGCCCACTATGGCATTGCATCTGCACCTGATTTTGGAGACAGGAATGAAGTCAATTTATTTTTACAACTTGCGATCATCAGTAGCGTCTTATCTACGATCATGCAAATACCAATGCCAAGTCGGGGTTTGAACTACGGCAGTTGAAGGGAAATTTTGGCCCTTATCCCACGTCTGTGGAGTCCCAAGTCCAAATCAGGACTTGAGACTTGATAATCGACATCTCCGCTTTGCTTCAGGCGATAGCTCTTGGCACAACTTGATGCGATCGTGGCATGATGGTAGTGGCATCTAATACGACAATTGACGTGGCGCCAAATATAACATATTTTGACATGCTGGCCTCATGTGGTGCAGGGTGATGGAAATGCATTCATACACTCGAATAAATTGGGTTATGAGTACATCAGCTAGGGCTCAGTTAACTTCAAACGCTATACTTAGTAAAAAATTTGCTGCACTCATAGCAGTGACTCTAGCTGTTACAGTTTCAATTAAGTCTCGAAGCGAGATTACTAGTGCTCATGTTTATGATACATCATATCATTCGATCTACTCATGTTGTACATCATTCACTAATAATAGCACTCACACTGATCAACAATCTAACTGCTTATGCTGTATGAAAACAACCATAAGTTCATATGATGTTACATGTTGGAGTAGGCAGATTGGCCGAGGTTCAATTCTGATTTTGATCTGTCCTGGCTCATGCATGCAGTTCAACAGTTGAACAAAATTGACGTTAGACTTTCATATAAATTGTCTAGCTTGTTGGATGTTCTCGTGATATCGTCAATGCAAAATCATAGTTGAATGTCACGTGAGCGAGGTCAAGGATGGGAGGGTAGACATAGAACGCTCGATTAATTGCATCGAGAGGATGCCGGTGAGATGCCATTACTACATAGTTATAAAAGTTGATTGAAGACATTGGACTGGCCACCAGACTAAGCACATTGTCAGAATGGAGGCTATTTCACGTACGACGCGTAGGCGCATCCATCATGTGAGCGTGATGGTGTCCTGTCGTGATTCGGGACATCTATCCATGGAGGCAAAGCGGGTGTAGGTATATTTTACTATTTCCGTGCGGGTAACCTTGTGTAGTTGTTTCAGCGTTATCTATTTCATTTTCTCTCTTCATCCTTATTCCTCCTGTCTACTACTTATACTTGTTCGATTCTCGATGACCCTCAGAACTCATACTTTGTTCTGAGGGTACATTCACTTCCTTTTCTATTCTAATAATCTAGTGCTTACATTTTACCTATAGACTTTGTACTTACTTAGGGCTATAGGTAAAACGAGAACTCATACTTCGTTCTGAGAACTTTGTACTTAGTTAGGGCTATAGAATTCATCACATATCTATTGATCGAAGTGTCAGCAATCCTCTGTCCAAAAATGCACTGTGCATCTGCTCGTGAGTTGTCTATTAGGTAAGTTATTAATATAATATATGAGGTATATTCTGTACTTTCGATAGGCCTCGTACCTACTAGTGCGGATCCTTTCATCTATACGATTACTTGAGACAAGGATACCAATTAAAGAGCCTGCACAGCAGCTTAATAGCCCTTTTCTCTCTTTTTCTGTCTTGCTATCCGAATCTGGATCCGGCATAGTCAATGAGGATAGATAGATAGATAGATTATACACAGCAGAGTCCCAGATTTGGAATGGCTGGAAGTAGCGGGAAGGACGGAGCGTCGGAGATACACGTGCACTACACAAGAATTTTAATTATCCATCCGACTCCCCCCGCAGGATAGATTTGATGAAAACCCTCCCACAATGATAACGATAAGCGCTCGAGGTGAATATAGGACCTTTGGCTTTGTCCAAGTATATGATAGATTGAGCTGAATTACGAGTCCGGAATGTAATGGAGGAATCGTCTTGCAAGGGGACTTGACCATTTTCCCACGGTCTTTCACAGCTCGATATATCTAATTTTATCCCCATATTTGGACTTGACACTTTTCGTGACTTGCGTTATTTGCGTGACCTTTTATCCACCACAATCCATTTCCCTCTGTGCTTTCTCCTCCCGTTTCCCTCCGTTTTCCTCTATTATGAACATTACTTTCCATATGATGTAGCTCCGTGCACCCTTCCCTCTTACCGCCCTCTCTCCCGCTCCCTCTATACCTTTGGCGCTTTTTCCTTTTTTTTTTTTTTTTTTTCTTTCTCTCTCTACTGTAGAAAATTGGAATAAGCGACCGGAAGGCAGCACAGCCATTGGGCAAAAGCGAGAGTAAATAAGGAGAGAAGAAGACAGAGAAATATCAAGCATTTGAAAGTGAAGGCGGAGGAGATATAAGGTAAGAAATCATAACCCCGATAACGGGGCATAGGATGACAGGAAGAGAACGACAGCCAAGTAACGGAGAATAAGCGGCGACATAGTTTGAGGTTGTTTTGTGGCCACACCACATATTTCTGTGCCCTCTATTGATCTTTTTTCCCATCTCGCCGTCCCACCTCCGCCTTACATCGCTTCTCATCATATTGCCCAATGCCTGTACTCCCTTTTTGTTGTTCTCATGTTGCATGCTCTCCCTGCTGACTTAGTTTGTCTCTCGTTCTTCTACCCTCCTCTATTCATTCTTAGACTTTTCTTTTGCAGGTCTTTCTTGAAGATGTTTCTGTCCCTCTCTTTATGTTCTGCATGATATCACCTTGTGTTCTGACTGCCATGAGCTTGACATCCGCTTGCATTGAAGTTATCCTGTTAATGTTGATATCTGATACTTATTAGTAGATTTTTTCTGTCGTCTTTCATTTACTTCTTTATCCATTCTTGTTGTATCGTGTCCGTAAGTCACTTTCTTGGCCCTCGCTTCGCCGATGCTTTTGTTTTGCACTAACCTATTGCTACTCTATATATCATCAACGTTTTTGTGAATGCTCGCGTTAGCTGCCTACCCTTCAATCTTGGCCTATCTCGTTAACCACCATCTCTTTTTTTTTCTTGCTTCTTCCACTTCTTTTTCTGCTTCATCGTCAAAAGCAGACCTCTTTTTCAATTGCACATGAATGCTTCCTTTTGCTTTTCTTCTATCTGCGGTTAGTTATTATTTCCTTTTTGTTTTTTTTGCTTCATACTTACCTGTGTGTGTTTTCCCTCCAACAGCATTATCACTCTCAGAATGAGCAATGCTTGCGCTCCCTGCTTTGGGAATAGCCACCAAGGAGAATGCGACATTCCCCTACGTATATTTGTTGTGGACTCATTGTGCTCATGCTACATCACTCTGTCAATCACATTCATGCATGTTCATGCAATGCAATGATTCTTACCTCTTTCCCCATTTTCACCACTCTTCTCTCCCCGAAGTCCACTACGTTTTCTGCTCCAGTTCTGTGTTCTGCATTCATACTGTTAATCGCCCCGTCTAGATCAACTTCTCCCAGCTCAGCAAACCATTTCATATTGGGTGCCTCCCATTTCGGCATGAATACACAGTTTCCAAACTCAAGCATCCGTTGTCCATCCAACTCCTTAACCTGAAAACTTTCCATGTCACCTACTTGTCTTGCCAATTCTGCAAATATGTCGCTTGCTTCCCAATCCAGACACCATTATGCTCTGCTGGAGGTGTGGGATATGTTTTTCACCCCTGCGATACTGTTTATGTCTATTCATTGTGAGCAAGACTCGTTCTCTTTTCATAGTCGTTGTCATTCGCCAGACCGTTGGCTCGCTGAGCTTATACACTTCGATGAAGTTCTGCCATCCATCTGTCTGCAATTGTATGTACATTCCATATCATCAATCTCTATAACCAATGCGGTATCAGAATGCGCTATTCCAAACTTGTATGTCAGTACAAGTGTCTGGACTCGTACATGCCACATGCGCAGCGTGATGGCCCACATCCCCCAAGTATGAGTAGGACCGATAGAATAACTTCTGGAAACTTTTGGAAATTAGGTTTAGGTGTGTGAATAAAAGGTTTTCCCACCATTTAGCTGGGTAAGTCCCCCGCCAAATTTGAAAAAAGAAGGAAAAAGAAAGGAAAAAGAAAGGACTCCGGCCCGCCGACTACCCAATTACGTCATTATCCATATATCAATTTTTCTTTCGCGCTTCGCGCGATTAAATTATACAGTACGCAGTACATATACTAGGCCAGAGGTAGACATGCATCAGGTGGAGAGTAATTTCTCTTGATAAATGCGGAATGCCATTTTTGCTTCCGCGCTACGCGCAGTTACAACTCAAAAAAAGTCATTTACAAGTTAGTTTGCTTGCATTGAGCATGTTATTCTGAATATTGATACCAAGATATATCCAACTAATTTTTCTTCCGCGCTCTGCGCGGTACAAAGGGCCA
Source organism: Collybiopsis luxurians FD-317 M1 (assembly GCA_000827265.1). NCBI lineage: Eukaryota > Fungi > Basidiomycota > Agaricomycetes > Agaricales > Omphalotaceae > Collybiopsis > Collybiopsis luxurians. Next base: position 193,747 of record KN834781.1, on the reverse strand, counting down.
ACTCGATGCATTTAGCATGAAATGAGCCACTCAAAGTTGTGTTGTGTGTCTGTTCACACGTGTGCCGTTAGTCTCGGCATCAAAGTTATCTGTCATAGCAGATAACTTCGAGTGAAGCTTTTTTTACACTGTCAATTCACCATTCTACAGACTTATAAAAGCTCTAAGTGACAATACAGCATTGTCTTAGTATCATATCTTTTTTTCAATGCTTCTAATGAGAAACATGAGGCGAGCAGAGACTATTTGGCAGATAACTAGCAGATAACGCAGTTATCTGGCCGTGGGAACCCAGTTAAATGGTAGGTAAGCCGAATAACGTAGTTTCGGCGGCATAATTACACCCTCCTACCGTTCCGCCACACTGGCGTTAGTGATTAATGATTGACAGCATGGGTAGCATAGGCAGCCAATATGATTACTGGTCCTGAAATAAAATGATGCGGACAAACAATCGCATGCAGATTTCATTTTCGACTACCAGATTATGGGCATTTCAAAAAATTATTCCAATTCCGCGTCCATCCTATACAAATCCAGCAATGAATTCCGACATCACAAGCATACATCCATAATGTCCATTTTCTCCGAATCTAAACCTTCGCCCTTTCGTCTCCGCATGTCTAGTTCTATCACCCTCATCTCGACGTGCATTTCACCTTAAATTAATCTATTCCAAGTTTACATTTGCATTCCTAGTACACAATTAACCAGCTCAATAGTCCCTAGGCAGTCTCTTGCGGAGAGGCAACCAGCTTCACGCCGCTAACTTTGTTGTCCTTTAACTTCTGCAAACCACCGTCAATCCCAGCAAGACCATTCGGAAGCTTCTCCACCCGATTGGGCTACACGAAATCAAACAATCATCAGAACAACCATCTCATAAGAGATCCGGATGATCTCGAAACTTGAACTTACCAAAATCAACCCATCCTGCACTAACTTTGGCAAAGCCTTCCAAATCACTCGACCAAACTCCCTATTGTTCGAAGGGTGTGAGTTTCCGAAGATCGCATAAACCTTCCTCCCATCTCCGGGACTCTTCGCTTCTGGGTCCACATCCGCTACTTCACCATCTCCATCGACAATATTCAAAGAGATAGTCGAAGCCTCCCCGTCAATAACCGAATTGAACACAATTTTGATGGGAGCACCGGCAATCTTCTTTGCAGCCTCTGCGAAACCACTGGAAGGAACTTGTCCGCGATCAACGACGTGCGTCGCTCCGAGGGATTTCAAGAAATCGGCGTGGCGGGCAGAGGCGTAGGTGATGATTGGACCGTAGCCAAGATGTTTGAATATCTGGATGGCGAATTGGCCGACGGAGGTGCTCCCACCGTAGACGACGGCCGGCTGGCCTGAGTACTTGGGCTTGAATTCGAGAGTGGGGTCTAGGTTCGCGCCTGCGGGACCTAAGAGACCAAACGCAGCGGTGGTGAACGCGAGAGGAATGGTAGAAGCCTGGTCATAGTTGATGTTGGAAGGAAGCTATATATACACATACGTCATACTGGCATCAGATCTACGCGTTCACAGAGTGGTATGATATAAATAAGTAGCTGACCTTGCCGACGATATCAACAGGGACGAGAGTGTACTGCTGGAAGCCAGCAAATTCATTGGCAAAGAAACCTTGGAAGAAGCTGAAGGACGCATTAAAGAGTCTTCCAAATGCACGAAAAAAGTAAGCAAGCAAAGTACATACACTTTATCACCCTTTGAGAACCCCTCAACGCCTTCGCCGATCTCTACGACGTCTCCCGCAAGATCAGTACCAAGAATAGCAGGGTACTTTGATATGGCAAAGTCGAACGCCTGTATCTGCCAGTCGACCGGGTTCAGAGCAGCACTGACAACCTTGACAGAGAGCTGTCCCGGGCCGGGCTTGAGAATGGGCGCGTCAGATACCACGAAAGGGCCTTTGGCTTTCTCCAAGTATAAAACTTTCTGTGTAGACATGATAGTAGGTTGAGTTACGAGTGCATGGAATGAAATGGAATGCCGAGTTTATGAGGTGGGGAATTCTGTGCCTGATCCTTGACAGGCAATTTTATATTAATGGTATAATACTGATGACACAAGGTAATGTATTAAAGCTGTCATCATAATAAATTACAATCTGTTTCGAGTTTAGACTAAGCAGGGAGGCGGCAGTGTTTGAGTCACCAGACTCTACAGTGCTTTGCATAATTCTGCGGCCCTTCGGAATACACGCCGCTATTTATTTGTATTTGTGTAATGATGCCCGGCAACAGCTGCCGGCACCATTTCCTCAATGCCTTCCTCAATGCCTCCCTCAGTAACTGCCAAGAATTCTGGGAGTCAGCCCTTATATCCATGTAGGTTGCAGCCAGTACCACAGCATACTAAATTTTATTGCTTTTTACCCTGAATGGCGGGATACACCAAGTACCCCAGTCACCGGATCAATGTGCCATTAGCTGTGTCATAAGGCACACCATTGCTAGACTATTACTTGCTCGTCACTCCAGCCTCCCATACACTGATTTACTCACCAGTGGTACATATTCTGATTAGCTAGTGTTCATAGGGCTGTAAATATGGCATACAGCATACATGGTTTGCACGCTCATTACACAAACACCCAATAGGCGCGCTAAACACATAAACACAAATCAACAGCGGCGCGGATTCCGAAGGGCCGCAGGATCATGCAAAGCACTGTACTTACTCATCGGCGCCACCACACAGGGCACGAGTAACTGCCACGCGGCAGCGTTGGCCCACTACCAACGGCAGGGCATCAAGTTGGTAAGATGCACTCCAACTGTTGCGGGACGCAGATTATTAATTGCAGTCGCAAGAGCATCTCAAAATGGCTTGATCATCGTGGAAGAGACTTAACATCCTAATGCGCTACACTGCGTCGGTGCTTCAATGGCCCCGACTCTCCAGAGGAGGGTCTTGTGGAGTAGAAAAGGCTCAGGAACCATTACATTAATTGATTTCTCGGTAGATCCGTCCGTTATTGTCTGTCATTTAAATAGGTGTAATTGGTTATCCTCCCTGCATTTTTCGCCCTCTTAGCGGTGAAAATGTCATTCGCAGATGTGTTAAAGTCAGTGTTGAGTTGTCCTCCTCCCTGGCTTTCGCCTATGTATTTGCAGCATATTGATGATGAATTAATAAAATTACCATTGCTTGTTTTCAAAAATATCCTGTCTCTCCCTCAATATCAAAAGCTGGAAGTGGTTTATTCCTTGAAAGAACAATTACTTGCATTTTGCAGTGATTTACAGTCAACTGGAAGTACATATCATGCCTTGCATTGATGCACAATTGAAAAATTCAGCGAAAAAGTAGTTAATCATTTGCATGTTGTTTGTCCTCATCATCATCTAAGTTCTGGTCCTTCTCTTTATTCTGATCCACCTGATTTGAGAATATAGCTGATATATTTGATTCAATTTCAGAACAAAATGTACTCTATTACTCTCTTCTCTCCAAATATCTGAGATCAATAAAAGTTCAGGTGTTATCTGTTGTACAAAATGAAGGCCATTTAGTGAGGCTGTATTTTCTATCTAATGAGGATGTAGCTGATGAGTATATCTTCAGATTTGGTACCCCTCCTGGTTATATAATGACAGATATTGATGATGCATCATGTGTGGTTGATAATCTCGCATTTTAAACTTATCCTGCTACTATTTTGGATTGTATTCTCAGTGTTTCTAACTCCTCACTTAGTAATAAATGTATTCAGCTTCAAGAGACATGTGTCAACTTAGGAGCATTCAAAGAGTATAATCAACTTCACTTTCCTTCCAATAATTGGCCACAGCCTATCAGTCAAGAAACAGTGTTGCAATGCATTGATCAATACTGACAGGGTATTCAGTATGTTCCACCCTTCATATGTGCTTGTTGTGGCACTGAAGATCATCATTGTACAGGTTCCTTTCTTATCCAATCAGAGTGGCCCCCTTTATCAAAGTTGAAGGTGACAGATGATAGATACCTTTTTCTTAAACCACATTAGTCCATCTCATTTCATTTATCTATGCCAAGAGCTTGATGGACTTCTGTTAGATCTTAATGGTGTTTTTGCTATTGAAGAAAGTTATTTATCTTTTAAGATGTACTTATGTGGATCATATTGTAGCACTTTGAAGAAGGACACAATTTCCCAATTGGCTCTCAATAATCACCTCTTTTGTGGAAAATTACCTGTAGAGTTTGAGGATTTGACATGGGCAGAGGAAATGGCATGTGCTTTGTATCATACTAGTGCAGCCCATGTTAGTTGCTTGTGACTGTGAGCAAAGTAACTTGTCAAGTTACTTTTTCAATTCAGTTAAGTTACTTGCAAGTAACTTTTTTTTCCCACACTTGACAGTTTAACTTGCCGAGGCTCAGCACAATATAGCTTCACTAAAACATTATCATCAATTCATTAATGAGGTTATTCGTCGCTTCATACATTGTTTTACATGAATCCTGAGGAGGATGGGGCTCTGGAGTGGAAT